>JAFBJS010028008.1:421137-431757 GCA_016785265.1 Paraplagusia blochii
CCCCCAAATACTTATATTCATCTACTAGTTCTATTTGATGTTGATTGATAATTATTTTAAGATCCTTTTTTGTAGTTTTCTTTATTGAAAAACACATTGAGACAGTTTTGGTGTAATTCAGAGTTAAGCAGTTGTTTTGCAGCCATGCTGATATACTGCCAAGCTGTCGGTTTAGCAAATCTGAGGCCTTTTTAGGTGTGTCTGCTGCTACATAAATAATTGTATCATCTGCATACAATTGACAAACTGTATCTTTGCAGACTTCCGGCATATCATTTATATATATGCAGAAAAGCAGTGGACCCTAGATCGACCCTTGGGGTACACCGAGGTTGCATTTCCGGATCCCTGATTTTATGCCATTTATTTTAACACACTGTAGACGCATTTTGATAGTTGTTTTAATTTACTTAGTAGAATTGTGTGGTTTGTATCTGGTATCAAATGCCTTTTTAAAGTCAAGAAACACTGCTCCAACACATTTCCCATTATCCAGATTACTTTTTACATATTCTGTAAAATGGCATACGACCATTTCAGTGGAATGTCTTGGTCTAAATCCAAATTGTTTAGTGTTGAGTATATGATTTTCTTCAGTATAGGTCATTAATTGTTCAGCCACCAGCTTCTCTAGAAGCTTTGAGAGAATAGGTACAATTGATATGGGACGATAATTACATGCTTCATCAACTGCTTCAGACTGGTGTTATCACAGCAGTTTTAAACCCTTGAGATGATGCACTCGTTTTCTATTATTTTTTATACGCAAGTAAACTTCTGCATAGTAGTTGTTATGACTTGATCACAACACTTATTAACATTTTCCATTTGAATTATACTTTCCCAGTTTATATTTTTTAGTTAATTTTCAAGAAAGGGTAATTTGTTTTTTGGGATACCTCTATGATTATTTGGGACATTAGGGATTGCGAAGATTCCCTCTAGCCGGTTTTTTGTTAATTTCCTAACCAAAAGTGTCATATTATGATCTGATAAACCTGTCACAAAGTTATAGGTTTTGGTTACTCGTTCTGGCTTATTTGTGATAAGTAGGTCTATAAGAGTTTGACTATTTCTAGTGATTCTGGTTGACATTGTTTATGTTTTGATAGTACTGATTTTAATTTGTCTTTTTTGTTTTTTTCCATCCAGTTTATATCAAAGTCCCCAAAGTAAATGACAGGGAAAGGTAGGTAGCTAGCTGACATGATGGAGAGAAGAAGAGTGGATGTGTAGTGTGTACAGGAGAAGTGATTTGTGATAGAAGAGTGTCAGCTAAGGTGTAGGGAAAGGTTTACAGGACAGTTGTAAGACCAGCAATGATGTATGGATTAGAGACACTAGGAATAGGTAGAAGACAAGAGGCAGAGCTAGAGGTGGCAAAGTTAAAGATGCTGAGATCCCCTTTGGGGTTGACAGGGGTGGACAGGATCAGGAACAAGGTAATCAGGGGGACAACACAGACAGAAAAGTTTGGAGAAAAAGCTAGAGAAGCCAGATTAAGATGGGTTGGACATGTTCAGAGGAGGGACAGTGGATATTTTGGGAGAGAATGCTAGACATGGAGCTACCAGGTAAGAGATGTAGAGGAAGGAGATTTTTGGATGCAGTGAGGGAGGACATGGAGATGGTTGGAGTTGGAGTTGAGGATGCGTAGGACAGGGTGAGATGGAAATTGTTGACTCGCTGTGGCAATCCCTGAATACCAGGATAAGCCAAAAGAAGAAGAATTCACTGTTTCAACTTTTTTCAAAAATAATTGTATAAATCAGAAAGTCAAAATCAGCAAAAATTAATCATATCTCGAACTAAGAAGCACATTTTAACTCCTGGCACAATATATAAGACAGATATGTAGATTTACCCATCGGCTGATGATTTGTCAGAATCATGCTTGTCATGAAAATACCATTAAGTTGATGTTTGGACCGCATCATATGTTTCTGATTAAGAAACATAGATTTTTTACAACATTGTTACTTTTTTCCAACAATACTTTAAAAATTTATTTTTAATAAAAGGCTTAAAAGTTATTTTCGCACAAATGGGAAAAATTTTACTCAATAATATTAAGGTTTTACAGATTCATTAGATTGATGCTGGCCAAAATTGCTGCTTGTCACTGCTTTAAGCCGGCAAAGAGTGCACTTGGGGCAGCAGTTGTCGTTGAGGTGCAGGAGGCCTGTTTTCTGCAATTACTGTTGTAGATTTCTGTGGTGGAGGGGAGGCTGCGTCCTACGGTTCTTTTTGCATCCTTCACTACCCTCTGCAGAGACTTTTTCTCTGCTGCTGAGCAGCTGCCATGCCACACAGTGATGCAGGATGACAAGACGCTCTCCACCACGCATCTGTAAAAGGATGTTAGGACTGAGCTCCTCAGTCCGGCATGCCTCAGCCTAGAGGTATTAGTCTTCCAGGTGAGGTCGTCTGAGATGTGGGTGCCCCGGTACCTGTAGTTGAAGACAACCTCCACCGCTGTTCTTTCGATGTGCACGGGAAGTGGGGGCCGTCTGCCCCTTTTGTAGTCAATGATCATCTCCTTGGTCTTGTTCACGTTGATGGATAGTTTGTTTTCCCTGCACCAGCTCTCCAGGTGTTGCAACTCCCGCCTGTAGTCCGACTCGTCGTTGTTGATGATTTGTCCAACCACAGCTGTGTCATCCACAAACTTCACAATTAGGCAGCCTGAGTTCAGCGCTTTGCAGTCGTGTGTAAGCAGGGTGAACAGGAGGGGGTTCAGGACACATCCCTGGGGAGAACCAGTGCTGAGCTTGATAGGAAGAGGAGATGCCACTGATCTTTACAGACTGTGTTCTGTCGGTCAGGAAATCCAATACCCAGTTGCAGAAGGTGGAGCTCGGTCCGAGAGTTGATGGTTTATGGACCAGTGTCTGAGGGATGATGGTATTGAAGGCCGATGTGAAGTCCACAAAGAGTAGACAGACTTAGGAGTCCTTCCTCTCCAAGTGGGTTTTCAGTAGCCATCCAGGGGTATCGTCAGGGCCAGCAGCTTTGTGTGGGTCCGAAGGGTCCTCCTCAGTGTAAGTCTGGTGCTGTGGGGGGCGTTCAGCTCCTCAAAGCAGGCGTAAAACCTGTTGAGAGAGTCGGGCAGAGAGTAATCAGTGGGGCATTGTGCATTCCTGGTGTTGTAATCAGAGATGCACTTGACTTCCTTACACATGCTCCGAGGATAGTTGGCCATGAAATGTCCCTGGATCTTTTCGGCATATGCAGTCTTGCCCCTCCTTACGCCGGCGTTCAATGCTGTTTTGACCGCTCTGAGTGCCACTCTGTCACCGGTCCTGAAAACAGCATCCCTGGCTTTCAGCAGAGACCTCACCTCTGCATTCAGCCAAGGTTACGTATAAATCAATCCAGCATAGTGTGCAATCCAGATAGCACACCAAACTGTAACCATTCCAAAAATAATTATCGGAAAAAAAATTTAATGTCAAAATCAGCCGAAGTTGATCACTTCTCAGCCTAAGAAGTATATTTTGACACCTGGCACATTATAAAAGAAACAAAAAAAAACACAAAAAATGACAAGAAAACAGCTTAAAAGTCTTCTTCTTTTCCTTTCGGCTTATCCCATTTTTCAGGGGTTGCCACAGCGATTCAATAATTTCCATCTCACCCTGTCCTGCGCATCCTCAACTCCAACTCCAACCACCTCCATGCTTACAAGAAAACAGCTTAAAAGTAATTTTTGCAAAAATGGGTCACACCTCACTTAAAATATTTACGTTTTACAGATTCATGAAATTGAGGTTGGTTGAGGTAAAAACAGTTGCTTGTCACTGCTGTAAGCCGGCAAAAAGTGCACTTGGGGCGGCAGTTGTCATTGAGGCGTCCTGGTTGCACTGTTCCATAGACTTATTTTATGCCTGATAAGTTAATAAATTCAGTAAGTACAGCACACAACATTATACACACAGCAATATAAAATTTAAAACACTTCCATAGTGTTAGACCAACCACAGGCCAGCTCTACAATCTTTGACTAAACACAGAGAAGATAAGTATATTATTTTTTACCAATCACAGGCAAGCTCAGTGAACACTGACCAATCAAATACCAGCTCTATCTTAATGACGAATCACAAACCAGCTCCAAAGTATTCACCAATCACCAGCCAGATTAGAGAACAAAGACCAATCACCGGCCATTGACCAATCACACGCAAAGAGCCATCTAATTGACCAATCACAGCCCAGCTCTGTGGGCATAGACCACTCACAGACCAGCTCAGAAGTATTGAGCAATCACAGTAAGCTTAGAGGCCATATACCAATCACAGACCAGCTCGAAAGTATTGACCAATCACGGATCAGTTCCATAGTATTTGACTAATCACACGCCAGCTCCATAGTGTTAAACTAATCAAAGGTCAGCTCCACAATCTATGACCAATTACAGAGTAGATTAGTCTATTTTCTCCAACTATAGGCAAGCTCACTGATCATTGGCCACTTCCATAGTCATTAACCAATCACAGCCCGGTTCCATAGTATTAGACCAATCACAGGCCGACTCTACAATCTTTGACCAATCACAGGCAAGCTCAGTGAACATTTACTAATCACAAGCCAGCTTCATCTCAATGAGGAGTCACAAACCAGCTCCAACTTTTTTACCAATCACTGGCCAGCTTAGAGGACATAGACCAATCACCGGCCAGCTCTATAATCTTTGAGCTATCACAAAGCAGATTACCGGTAGTTTATTTTAACCAATGACAGGGAAGCTCAGTAAGCACTGACCAATCACAAGTGAGCTCCATTGTCTTTACCAATCACAGCCCAGCTAACTGTACATAGACCAATCACAGACCAGCTCTAAGCATTGACCATTCATGGTTAAGCTTAGACAAAATATACCAAACACAGACCACCTTCAAACTATTGACCAATCACAGGTCAGTTTTATAGTATTTAACCTATCACAGGCCAGCTCCATAGTATTGGACTAATCATATGGCAACTTTACAATCTTTGACCAATCAGAGGCAAGCTCAGTGAACATTGACCAATCACAGGCCAGCTCAATCTTAATGACGAATCACAGACCAGCTCCAAAGTATTCAATGATACAAGCCAGCTTAGAGGACATAGATGAATGACAGACTAGCCCCACAGTATTGACCAATCACAGGTTAATTCAATAGTATTTAACCAATCACAGGGCAGTATTAGTTCAATTAAAGTCCAGCTCTACAGTCTTTGACCATTCAAAGGCCATATTACACTACTTTGACCCATCACAAACAAGCTCAGTGAAAATTGACCAACCACGGACCAGCTCATTTGACATAGACTAATCACAGACCAGCTACAACGTATTGAGTAATCACGGGCCACTTCCATGGCAATTAACCAATCACCAATCATCAGCTCTATAGTATTTGGCCAATCAAAGGTCAGATTAGTCCATTTCGACCAATCATAGTCAGGCTCAGTGGACCAATCACAGACCAGCTCCAAAGTAATGACCTATTACTGGCCAGTTCCATAGCATTTAACCATGATTATCTATGATTATTGTTTTATAACCAATACTCCATAGTACTGATCTATCACAGGCCAGCTCTGTACTACTTGATAAATCACAGCTCAAAACATTGGTAATTGACCAAACAGGACAGTCATATAGAGACCAATCACAGGGCAGATAAGTGGTTTGTGACAATCACATGCAAGCTCAGCTCTATAGTAGTGGGCCTATCACAGCTCAGATATTTGTTTTTTGACAATCACAGCCAAGATCTACAATCTTTGAACAAATTTTTTTGTTCAGGGCAGGGCAGGGCAGCTCTGCAGTATTTGACTAATCACGGGCCAGCTCTGCAGTATTTGACTAATCACGGGCCAGCTTAGTGAACATTTACCAATCACAGATCAGCTCCATAGTATTGACCAATGACTGGCCAGCCTCATTGTATGTGCCTAATAACAGTCCAGCTCTAAAATCTTTGACAAATCGCAGACCAGCTTAGTGAACAAGTCTCATTGCACTCCAGTTCCATAGTATTGACCATTCACAGGCCAGCTCCATCATTTTTGTCCAATTATGGGCTAGCTCTGTTATATATTACTAATCATAGGCCAGCCCAGTAAAATGACCAATCAAACTTCAGGTAATATTTTTGACCATTCGTAGGCCAGTACTATGAATGTTAACAAAACCCAGAGAGATTAGTCTTTTTGACTAGTCAAGGTCTAGTTCCATAGTAGTTGAGCAAATACTGGCTCACAGGGCTGGCCCTTGGCCCTTAAATTTATTATGAATATTATTATAACTATAATATATTTAAATATATTTGGTTGACAACTGTTTTGCATGACAAATATATAGCAGCTCTTTGTTGTCTAATTTTTGATTAACCATGTAATATATCAACAACCGTGAAGCTGATAAATTAATTATCACTGACCTAACTTGATATTTGTTAATTATCACTGACTCGGCCAGTGATTGATTAAAGTTCACTGATCTGTTGGGTGATTTGCCAATCACTGTGCAACTGGCCTGTGATTTATTGAAAAAATAAATCAGACTGTTAGAGATCATATCTAGATCATAAATCGTTATAGCTTAAAAATGTTCCTTTATTATAGAAGTCTCTATGATGTAGAACAGAAATAGAAGCTGTGGGAAGATATTCATTTTGATACAGTTCACTCTACCGGCAAATGTTAGATGCAAGACATACTATCTTTGCAGATCAGACTTCATCCTTAGTACTATTGGGGTAATATTTTTAATGAATGGCTCTTGAAAATATTCAAAATAAAAAATTCAGTGGCAGTGGTGGCCTAGTGGTTAAGGGAGCGGACTTGGGTCCGCAAGGCCCCGGTTCGAATCCCCCAACTGCCAACTTACTGCTGAGTGCCCTGAGCAAGGTATCGTCCCTACTCACCGCTCCCTGGGTGCTCAATAGCTGCCCACTGCTCACTTTGAAGATGGGTTAAATGCAGAGGCCAAATTTCCTTGTGCGCTGTGGTGTGAATCACCATGTCACAATGACAAAAAAAAAGATAGGGTAATAATGCTCAAGTATTTAAAACCGTTTTTTGACATATTGAATGGTAAAGATTGGTCTGTGATCTGCATAGCTGGTTTATTTATTGGGAAGCATTCACTTTTGGATAAGATTAAGTTTATAGTCTGAAATCTAGTACTGATAAGATTTTATTGATGATTGTTTCAGTAATCGAAACAATCATCAATACTTGCCAATGGATCAGATATATAAAGTAACATATCATCATCACATATCATCAACATAGTAACATATATCATCACATATCATCAACATAGAGATAGTTTATTTTCCAACCCCCTCTGCGAATGCCATGAATTGAGTGTAAGTATTTAAGTAAAAGAGATAGAGGCTAAATTGCTAATGTTTTTCTGCACTATAAGACGCACCGGATTATAAGGCACACCTTCAATGAATGACCCATTAAAAAAAAATCATAAATAAGGCGCATACAATTGAAGCTTCAGTAGCTGCTATTATGCATCCACTTGACTAGATGAAGCTGCACTCAAGGGAATGTCAAGTCAGTCAAACTTTATTACAGGTAATAGAATGCAAATCAGTTTTCTGACAACTACGTTCACTTCCAAATTGAATAAACAGCCATTTTATTATTTTTTCCGACGTAATGTCAGTGAGTAGTATTTTCGTGACAGTTTATCTTTTACCAACAGCAAGAGGGACAACAACGTTTTTATCACATAGTGGAGGGGAACTTTTATTCGATTCAGTAAACACATAAAAGAAACAGTCTGATACTTTAGGGCAAATTAAACGTTAGTGCAAGACAGTATAGTAACTCTTTAAATAGTGCAAAGTAATAACAATATAACAGTAACAATAACTCAACAATGTTTAAATGTTAATGTCCATATTCACGATATCAACCACCTAACACATACGCATAAAAGAAACACGTAAAGCTCTCTAATCAGTTCCTCATCCACGAAACGCTTGAATTCTGCTTTTTCAGTGTCCGAATTGAACAGCTGGGCGAATACGGCATCCAATATGCACGGCTCCATCTCATCCAAGTCGGCGGCTAATTTGAGACTATTCTGGCTCCATACTCGTACATTTATTCTAAAGGTACATTTGTGAATTCCTCAACATACTGTAATGCCACGGTGACAGAACAGTCAGACGCATCCATGCTTTGAAGAACTTTATTCACGATTACAGCCAACTTATAACTTATTTCCAGCCTTGCTCCCTGCAGCTTTGCTCCTGACTCTTACATCCACACAGCTCTAACCACACCTCGCCACACTTGGAAAAATTAACCCTTTAACTGCTGTATAAAACCTTATAACCATTACAGTACGTTTGTGGATCCGCGCCCGTGCATTTATTCTGAAAGTACATTGTGAGTGAAAATGCACGCGTCCCACAGTCACTTTTCCAAGCATGCACCGCACACTGTTTCTACAGGAGAAAATAGAGTCGACTGCTGCTTCTTGTAGTTGTGAGATCTGTTGCAGCTCAGTATATAAGGCGCACCGGATTATAAGGCGCTGTGTCGGCTTTTGATAAAATTTAAAGCTTTAGGTGTGTCTTATAGTGCGGAAAATACGGTAAATAAAAGTGGGCTCAGTGGGCAACCCTGCCTCGTGCCTCTAGATAAGGAGAAATTCTGTGAGCGCAGCTGGTTTGTGACTACTGATGGTTTTGGTACATGGTAACCTGAATCAATTTCCTGAAAGACTCCCCAAATCCAAATTGTTCCAAGACAAAGAAATGGTAGTCCCACTCCACTCGGTCAAAGGCATCTAATGACACCACTACTTCTGAAACTGTGTCTGATGAAAAGACGTATTATAGACGTCTGACATTTGAGAATATAAAAACCTCTCTAAATCTCTAATAAATCCTGTCTGATCTTCCGAAATTAAAGACGACAGAGCTGTTTCAAGATGCATAGCTAACAATTTTGAAAGTATTTTGCAAGTAAAGTAAAGGATTTTGCAAAGTTACAGTTTTTGTGCCCTTTCTGACCCCTAGAAAGTTTTGGAGCTTTTATATTCTGAAAACAATTCTACTTTAAAAGAGTGAAGGGTCTTTTAGGGATTCAGACCTATAAATACCAAAATAGTATTCTTCAAAAGTATCATTTATTTTCTTTGGATCTGTTGTATTTTCAATTTCAGGAATAAATTGCAAGGCTGATTTACATTTTAGTTGGTGAGCAGGAAGTCGTACTGCCTTTTCTCCATGCTCATATATCCGTCCACGCAATCTTAGTAATAGTTGTTCTGTTTCTGAAGTCGAGAGCAAGATATATTCAGACTGTAAAGCAATTTTTTCTTTGTGATGGATTGGGAGAGGAAGAACATTTGCAGTTCAACTCCAGAATAGCTTTGGTCAATTCTTGTTTTTTGCTTTGTCTGGTTTTATTATTTAGTGCTGAGTAAGCTATTATCTACCCCCTCATTACAGCCTTTGGTATGGTTTCCCATAACAAAGATGGAGCAATGCCCTCTGCTGCATGTCATGCAAAAAGTTTTTTATAGCTTTTGAAATAAAGCTACAAAATGATTTGTCAGAAAGTAATGCTATGTTAAAGCGCTACTGTGGACAATTTGTGTAATTCTGCTGGAAACATCTAAACATACAGGGGTGTATTCAGATTCAACAATTGCTGAGTAGTCTACCTTTACCATGGAGTTGAGAAGTGACTGATCTTTAAAAAAATGGTCAATTCTAGAATACATTGGAGCAAGAGGAATACGCTTTACTGTTAGGAAATACCGAGTGATATGGGCTTGGAATTTCACCTATCAACACTACTTCTGACTGCTGGAGTCTATTAACCAATCAACATGTCTGAGTAGATTCTCAGTCATCTAGGTTTCTTGAAGACGTTTCATCTCCAGATGAGCTTGGTCTAGAGGTGTGATTGCCTCTAGACCTGAGACTGTACATTCAGCTCACCAGGAACAGGCTGTTAGGAGGAAAGTGTGTTTTGTCCCTGTTGTGTATGAATACAAAAAAAAAGCTTCCCTTCCCACAATGCCGTGTGTTTTAGGCGGGGAATATATAAGTTTTGAGCGCCCCTATATCGCTCTCTTCTGCGAGGACCAGCGATGCAGAATGCAACCTGTTGTACCTGATGGCATAGAGCAATAAATACAGTTCAAATGTTCAGCACTTCACTCTCCGCCTCCTTATATGTATGCGTGCCTATCACTCGGACACAACATACTGGCGACGAGGTGTGGATTAGTTAACCACGACTTTGGAAGCGGAACAAAGATGCTAGAACGAAGGTGAAGTTAGCAAAAAGAAGCTATTGCGACGATGGCAGTTTACAGCAGCGAGACGGGCTTGTGCTTCGATGAAAGCAACGAAAGTTTCACGATGTATGAGCAAAGATTTGCACAGTTTGTGGAAGCCAACGGAATAGTGCAAGGGAAACAACGGGCTGTTTTCTTATCCGTGGTAGGTGCAAAGACTTTCTCATTACTGACAGACTTGCTAGCACCGAAAAAGCTGTCAGACTGCACATTAGAGGACTTGTTAAAAGCATTGAGAGAATTCTATGTGCCGAAGAAAAATGTGTTAAGTGAACGTTACACAT
>JAFBJS010028008.1:432637-463796 GCA_016785265.1 Paraplagusia blochii
ACACAAACCGGATGGCCAAAACATGTGAGTGAAGGTGAATTAAAACCATACTGGAACAGACGTAATGAACTTACCGTGGAAGCAGATTGTGTTTTGTGGGGGTTAAGAGTAATAATACCTACTGCATTGAGACCTAAAATGTTGAAAGAACTACATGAAGAACATTTCGGCATTGTTAGGACAAAGGCTTTAGCTAGGAGCCATTTTTGGTGGCCAAGCCTGGATAACGAAATTGAAGCCATGGTAGGAAGCCTGTCTCTTATACACATCTAGATGTGTATAAGAGACAGGATCAGGTTCTTCAGGGCTTACCCAAGGTTGTATGCTACCTTGACGACATATTGATCACGGGATCAACTGAAGCAGAACACTGGAAAAATGTCGATCTGGTGTTACAGCGCTTACGAGACAGAGGCATACGAGTGAACAGAGAAAAATGTAGCTTCAGCCAACCAAGTGTAACCTACTTGGGGCACAAAATTGACTGTGAAGGGTTACACCCTGTACCCGAGAAAGTTGAAGCAATAGTCAAGGCTTTAGCTCCTAAAAATGTCACAGAGCTTAGGGCATTTTTAGCCTTACTCACTTACTATGGGAAGTTTCTGGAAAATCTCTCAACCATTATCAAACCAATGACAGTGTTACTACAGAAGGACAGTCAGTGGAACTGGTCCACCCAATGTCAAGCTGCGTTTGAGAAGGCAAAATCACAGCTGGTGTCTTCTAGTGTTCTCACACACTTCGATCCACAATTGCCGATTTTATTGGCTTGTGATGCTAGTGCCTATGGGCTAGGAGCTGTGATATCACACCAAATGACAGACGGTAGTGAACGACCAATAGCGTTCGCTTCACGTACCTTGAGTAAAACAGAGTGTAATTACTCACAAATTGAGAAGGAAGCGTTAGGCATCATTTTTGGTGTACAAAAATTCAGAGATTATCTCTATGGCCGGAAATTTGTATTGGTCACTGACCATAAGCCACGTGTAAAAATCTTGGGACCACAGACAGGAGTACCAGCCTTAGCTGCTGCGCGTCTACAGAGATGGGCTTTATTGTTGTCAGCTTATCAGTATGACATAGTCTACAAAGCGTCTCTACAACACGCCAATGCTGATGGGTTATCCCGATTACCGCTACAGAAAGAAGCGCCACAAAGCAACCCAGAATTCAGAGTGTCGTGGTTAGAATCTATCCCGGTGTCAGCAAAAGACATACAGAAAGAGACAAAGACAAAATACTTACCAAGGTAAGACATCTAACACAAACCGGATGGCCAAAACATGTGAGTGAAGGTGAATTAAAACCATACTGGAACAGACGTAATGAACTTACCGTGGAAGCAGATTGTGTTTTGTGGGGGTTAAGAGTAATAATACCTACTGCATTGAGACCTAAAATGTTGAAAGAACTACATGAAGAACATTTCGGCATTGTTAGGACAAAGGCTTTAGCTAGGAGCCATTTTTGGTGGCCAAGCCTGGATAACGAAATTGAAGCCATGGTAGGAAGCTGTCCTACTTGCTGTCAGAACAATAGGCATGCACCTAACAAAGCACCAGTGCACCCAAGGAAATGGCCGAAGCTGCCATGGGAGCGAATTCACATAGATTTCGCAGAAAAAAAGAATATATAAGTTTTGAGCGCCCCTATATCGCTCTCTTCTGCGAGGACCAGCGATGCAGAATGAAACCTGTTGTACCTGATGGCATAGAGCAATAAATACAGTTCAAATGTTCAGCACTTCACTCTCCGCCTCCTTATATGTATGCGTGCCCATCACTCGGACACAACAGTCCCAGATACCATTACCTTGAGATAATTCTGTTTTTGGCTGTTGGCCTTGGTAGTTTAACCAACCACACTATTAGTGTGTAAATAAGTAAGAGTTAGAAAGTAAACAAAAATGTCCCACACTCTATGACACCCAAATACCACATTCTGAATCTACTATTCTATTTTTGACTCCTGTCTGGGTTATTACAACCAATCAACCCCTTTTAGTTACTAGGAACATGCAAATGGATTCTTTGCTTTAAAAAAGCTACCTATGTCAATATCAAATAATTTGATCGTTCTATCAACCAACCAACACTGTTATTGTAAAGAAAAGTGTCATAGGTCCCATATTATTGCTTCACTCAACCTATATTACCACTGCCATTTCATTGATTCTCTTTCATAGTCAAAAACTCGACCGCATCACGTTTTTTTAGAAAAGCAGTGTATTTCATGTTCTTTTTCCGTATTCTTTATATAAAATAAATAAACAAATTAACACAAAGCAGAAAAAAATATGAAAATAACAGTATTAAAATAGAATTAGAATCTTCTTCTTCTTCTGGCTTATCCTGTTTTCCAGGGGTTGCCACAGCAAGTCAACAACTTCCATCTAACCCTGCCCTGTACATCCCCAACTCCAACTCCAACCACCTCCATGTCCTCCCTCACTGCATCCATAAATCTCCTTTTTGGCCTTCCTCTTTGTCCCTTACCTGGTAGCTCCATGTCTAGCATTCTTCACCCAATATAACCACTGTCCCTCCTCTGAACATGTCCAAACCATCTTAATCTGGCTTCTCTAGCTTTTTCTCCAAACCTTCCTGTCTGTGTTGTCCCTCTAATCACCTCATATGATCCTGTCCATCCTTGTCACCCCCAAAGAGAATCTCAGCATATTTAACTCCTCAACCTCCTCAACCTCCAGCTCTGCCTCTTTCCTTAACTACCATCATTTGATCTTCTGCTGCATCTTCACCTTCTTCCTTCTTCTCACCTCCATTGCAAGCTGGCAAACTACCATCCTATGCTGTTTGGCTACACTCTCACCTGCCACCACCTTACAGTCATCCATCTCCCGGAGATTACCTCTTCTACAGAGAATGTAATCTACCTGAGTGGACCTGCGTCCACTCTTGTATGTCAACAGGTGTTCCTCTCTCGTTTGGAAGTAGGTGTTTATTTCCATTCTTTTTGCAAAATCCCCCACTGCCTGTCCTTCCAATCTCCCGGAGATTACCTCTTCTACAGAGAATGTAATCTACCTGAGTGGACCTGCCTCCACTCTTGTATGTCAACAGGTGTTCCTCTCTCATTTGGAAGTAGGTGTTTATTTCCATTCTTTTGCAAAATCCCCCACTGCCTGTCCTTCCAAATTTCTATCCCTAACCCCAAACCGACCCATCACCTCTTTCATCCCCTCTGTTTCCTTCTCCTACATGGCCATTGAAGTCTGCTCCAATCACCACTCTCTCTTTTCTGGGGATGCTCTCTAGAACTAATTCTAGCTCATTCCAAAGCTTCTCCTTCTCTGCTAGCTCACAGCCTACCTGTGGAGCATAACCACTGACAACATTAAACATCACTCCTTCTATTTCTACCCTCACACACATCAACATCACATTACTTGCATACTTTTCCCCGATGATCACCCACTACTCCATTTCTCTTCCCATCTAATCCATGGTAGAATGACTTAAAGCCTCCCCCAATGTTTCTAGCCCTGCTGCCCTTCCACCTGGTCTCTTGCACACACAACACATCCACTCTTCTTCTCTCCATCATGTCAGCTAGCTCTCTACCTTTCCCTGTCATTGTACCTACATTCAGTGTTCCCACTTTCAGACCAACACTTCTAACCTTCCTCTTTTCCCTCTTTGTTTTAATCAATCTCCCTCCTCTTCTTTTTTGTCTTCGACCAACAGTAGTCCAATTTCCAACAGTACCCTGTAGGTTAACAGCACTGCTGGCGGTCGTTGTTAACTTAGGCCCCGACCGATCCAGTATGGGAATCTTTTTGTTGTCTCGCATCATAGATTTGGCAAAATGTTTTTACGCTGGATGCCCTACCTGATGCAACCCTAACCATTTATCCGGGCTTGGGACCGGCACTTAAAAACACTGGCTTGTGCTCCCTAGTGGCTGAGTTATTAAATTAAATTGAAGTAAATTAAAATAGAATTAGAATATTATGCAAATACAATACACATTTTCTTCTTTTCCACTGTTTATTGTTTCAATGCAAAATATTCTCAACAAATATCTCTTTTAGATAAGAAAAAGAAAACAGTAATAAAATACAATTAACTCCAGAAGTCACCATAAAGTGATTTGATAGACGACATGAAAAGTTAAGTAGATGTTTATGTAATTTCTTACCATCTCGTAAGTAATTTCATAAGAGTAATCTAAGAGTTTGGAACCATTTAAACTTTCTTACTAGCAACTAGTGTTGATGGTTGTAATTCCATGACCAGGGGAAAAATAGAACAATAAGTCCTAAAATAGTTTATGTAATGTTAGAGCCACGGACCATTTAGAAACTCTATGTGGCAGAGGATATGTGCAAGTTATAACTTTCAAGTGTGGTTTCACGGACTCGGTGGTCACAAAATTGATGGCTGTTTTTATTTTGGTTAGGATTTAATAAATTGCTTCACAGTAAAACCTGGGTCTGCTGTAAACTAGTTCATGTACTAATCAGGTTTATTGTTGAAATACCGTTGCCATTGCTCAGAAAATAAATGGTAGTACCTGAAATAGTGGTGTCCAATTAAGAGTATTGGGTGATTTTTACTTTCCTACTTTTTAATGGTGATGATAAGTTTAAATACAATGGCCAGCATTAAAAGAATTAAAGACGCCAAATTGGAATGGTTTGGACATGTTTAGAGGAGGCACTGCGGATACCTTGCTAAAATAATACTAGAGATGGAGCAACCAGGTTGGAGACCAAGAGAAGTTTAAAGTTGCTTAAGCTCCATATCCAAAAGTAAAAACCAAGGCAATCAGAGCTGACAAGACAATTTTATATATTTGTGTATGTTCTTACAAAAAGTGACAGTGTTTTGAAATGTTTATAAAATCAAAAGGTCTACTTACGGTTCCTAAAGGCACCTACTGAAATCCAGCATCACTGCATCCACAGATACAGTAAACACATTGTTGCTGACAGCCTCTGTATCACAAAGTGTTGGCATTGATGAGCCTCATTAAGCTTCTGAAACCAGAAGGGCTGTGGTAACTTTTCTTTGAAAAATTAAAAAGAAAGAGCATGTTCACAATAGGACCATTAAACAGTAAATGTTGGTGGATGGTCGGAATTCTTTGTTGGTGCTTATTTACTATATATATATATATATATATATATATATATATATATGATACATAATGCATAAGCGAATGCAAAAGCTATCAGCAAAAGATCTCAGTATTTACAAAAGAATTTAGTATTAATGCACAAATATAAAAAGTGAATTTGGTTTCACTAAAAAGGATTACAGACTTATTATTAGAAGAAACTCATATCAATACTGTTTATTTAAAATAAAGTACACACAGTAATGTTAATGTTAGAATAACTTGCATATAAATATCATCAAGCATAATTTGCTGCAGAGACAAATTGAATGGTATTTTCCAAATTAAGTTAAATGCTAACTAACTGTTGCTCCCATGTATTACAAAAAACAAAAAAAATGTAAAACCTTTACTATGTAAAGCTGGGGAGAAAATTGTGTATTCTATTATTGTCCGAAACCATCCTTCTCAAAACTGGTAATTAAATGGTCTTCTCCTGTCCTTCTTCCTTGGCTCTCGACGAAGGCGGTCGCATTTTCCCCTCTCCCCACTCCCTTATCATTCATGCTTGCTTTAGTCTTGTCTTGTCTCTATAAGAGCCTCTCACTGCACCGATCTCCAAACTCTAAACTTTAACCATGGAATTTGTGAACTGGTCTTTCGGAGTTATTGGCAAAATTTTCAACACCAGAAGAGTTGGCAAAGGAGCGCAACCGTGCCGTCAAGGAACGCTTCCGGCTGGATACGCGGAGGACTCCTGGGGGACGTGGAGGTACGTGTGCCTGACGGACGTGTCCATTGAGGACGTAAGATGCTTATCTGATTGGAATCATGATAGCAGGAGGTTTACTGATGGGATTAGGCACAACCCTGCTCTATCGTTACATTCAGAAGTTGGTGACAGCAGTCAAAGGTCCCCGCTGAGAACCACGATCGAGGGTTCTGGCAAGAGCTCTGCAAGCTAAAAATTGATCAGATCGGAGACCAGAATGGACAATAAAGCGAGCCAAGTCAATTGGAATGTGGCTTCTTGCTCTAACCCAAATAATCTAACCTGCATTGGCTTCTCTTGGAACTGGCCTCAGCCAAGTTCAGCACCAGCACTATCTCTCCTGTGAGTTTGCTGCAGCAGGGACGCTCTTCCCCACCCTGCCCCCATCCACCTGTTGTTTGCTGGCTTGTTGGGACTTTTACATCTTCATGGCAATGGCCATGTCTTTCGCCGACAATAGCGAACTGAGCCTTGGACCCGCAAACACCTCGGGACAGGTGTCCCCACCCCCATCCAACGCCTTCGAAGATGCTTCTTCCCTCCAGTACGATGGGCGGGGTCTTGAGTCTGCGCCTCCACTCCCCTTTACCTCCCTGCAAGTCTTGTTTATCTGTATGATGTGCTAGAAACTGCTGAGTTTTTTTTTTTTCTTGGTTCCATGCTGTAAAGGAGCACAACACGGGTCGAATTCTTTTTCTCCTCTCCTCTCGTATCTCTCCCTTTCTCCCCCCACTGTACATCTGGTCACTTTGTCAATTGTCTTCTTGTCACTGTTTTGTTCATGTGCATGTGTGACAGTTTGACTCCAATTTTCGTTTTAACTTGTTACAATGACAATAAAAGGCAATCAATCAAAATACTTACATTGTTCATAAATTTGATAAATTACATTTCTGATGAAGAGTTGACCTAAAAAGTACAAAACATCATTTATTTATTACCTTTTTTTATTATTAAAAATAGAAAGAGCTGCATCGATCAGCATTCTAGACAACCAATCAGAAAGCTTTAGAGTTTAAATCTGATACCGTCACCACGCACAGTGTGTGTTGTCAAATTCTAGAGTTCAATTCTAGAATATTCCATCAGTTCATCTACTTTTGTTATAGGTCCGCCATTTTGTCGCAGACAGGAGGACAGAACGCAGTGAAGATAACGCTGATAGAAGATGGACTTAAAACTGAAAACACTGTTTTGGTAAGCCTCTCAAACAGTTCTAATTAACTAACAGACCATTTCAAATTATTGTTTTGTCTATTTTTTAATTAGAAGCCACCTTCCATGTAGTACATTTAAGCAAATAACATCGATACCTCATAAATTTAATAATCCATTAAAGTAACAAAATTTTGAAAGATGAAAGACTTCGGGGCAGATGGAGTAGAAGGAAGAAACCCATTTAAAAAAAAATGATGGCTAAGTGTTGATTCAGGATATTGATGCACCCACTGATAAACAGCCACGAAGAGTTGCCCAGGGACCACCAGCATGAACATTTATATGTACAAGCATGCCGCATACCATACATTATATAATGAGAATATTTTAATAACGTGGGCATTTAAAATTCTATTAACTAAAGTAAAATAAGCTTTCACTTAGAGAGGAAGGAGAGAACTCATTCAAATAAATTGTTAAAATGCTTTTTGGAGATTGGTTTTGTTATTAATTCATTGTTAACAACCACATTTATTCATTTTATCCCAAAATATTTTTGACGGAGAGATAGATAGATGGCTAAAGGATGTACAGTCATAGTGGAGGTCTGATTGCAGAAAATAAGCATGATGGCATAAGGATATTTACACAGGGTTGAAGAGAGGATATTGGAGTACAAATGCATAATGAAACCAGTACAAACAAGTTAAGTAAATAATAAATAAGTGGATGATAAGACAACATTATAAACATATGCACAGTACTAGCGCATCAGTAGCAGTGGTATATATGCATATATATATATAGACATAATGGTATATAGTGATGTACCTAACATGTGGGTTGTTAAGGTGCAGTTAACAGGTAAAATTTAGTCCAGTTGTGTGATTGTGGCTCTAGCAACGGTGGATGAGTTGTAGAGCCTAATCGCAGTGGGTAGGAATGATTTCCTATAGCGTTCTTTAGAGCAGCGGGGTTGGAGGAGTCTGATGCTGAAGCTGCGCTTTAGAATGTCCAGTGTGTTGTAGAGGGGGTGGGAGGTGTTTTCCATGATTGCCAGCAGTTTCGCTAGCATCCTGTCTTCCACCACCTCCTCCAGGGTGACAAGTTTAGAGCCAACAACAGACTCTGCCTTTTTGACCAGTTTATTAAGTCTGTTGGCATCCTTTGCCTTGATGCCCCCACACCAGGACAATGGTGAATAGAGAAACAACAGACTGATAGAACATCTGCAACATCTTTTTGCAAACCTGAAAAGATCTGAGCTTCCTCAGAAAGGGCTAGCTTCACAAGCTAACCCTTGTTAGCTTGTGAACAAGGGTTAGCTTGTGAAGCCCCTCACCCTCCCCCACCCCCCCACCCCCGTGCCTGGCAGTGCCATCAGAGAACTTCTGAAGATGACATGACTCAGGGCCCCGATGTTACTGATCAGACGATTAAACACACAGTTCCGTTAACTGCGGTCTGCCCGTCAGGTAGTCATCGATACAAGTGATGAGGGTTGCACTCACCTGCATGTCCTCCAGTTTGGCCCTCAGCTGTTTGGGCTGGATTGTGTTGAACACACTGGAGAAGTCAAAGAACATGATCCGGACTGATGTGTTGGGTCTGTCCAGGGTGGAGTAAGCCTTCTGCAGCAGGTAGATGATGGCATCTTCAACCCCAACATGGGGCTTATATGCAAACTGCAGAGGATCCTGGGATGGGCCCACCAGCGGTCTGAGGTGTGCCAGGACCAGTCTCTCCATGACCTTCATGATGTGAGAGGTCAGTGCCACTGGTCTGTAGTCTTCCAGTGCAGCAGGACGTCCCTTTTTGGGCACTGGGACCACACAGGATGTTTTCCAGAGCAGAGGCACTCACTGAAGGTGTAGGCTTAGATTGAAGATGTGCTGAAAAACTCCACAGAGCTGGCTGGAGCATGTCTTCAGGACGTGAGGACTGATGTGGTCTGGTCCGGCTGCCTTCCTCTGTTTGAGCTTATCCAGCTCTCTCTTCACCTTGCTGGATGTGATGTGGAGTTTGGCCTGTCAGTTGGGGGATGAGGCGGGGTCTGAGGTTGATGTCGGGGTGTGTTGTGAAGCGGTGGTGGTGGGGGTGATGTGTAGAGGTGATCAGTATATGAGGTGGTGGGGTGTAGTGGAGGCAGTGAAAATGTATTGGGGGTGGGAGGTGTGAAAAGGTCAGTTGTGAGAGAGAGAGGTGTGAAGTCAGAGGTGAGTGGAGTCAGGGGAGGAGGAGGTGGGGCTGGGGTGGTATTGTCTGAGTGGAGTAGTGTAGGGCAGTGAGTTATGGCAGAAGGGGGGGGGGTTGTGGAGGGTTGTATGTAGGTGAGACAGTAGTAGAAGAAGGAGAAGAGAAAGAAGAAGAGAAAGGGCCACCGGGGGTGGAGGCAGGAGTGCGGTTGAACCTATTGAAAAACGTGTTTAGCTCGTTTGCCCATCGTTCATCCCCATCAGCTGCACCCCCACCTAACCTCTTTAGCACTAGAACTACCAGGATTTTTCTGCCTACCTAGAAGTACCAGAGAGGGGTCATTTGACCCAGAGGCTTTTACCCAATACACTAATCACTCATTTTGTTATGGTAATGAGGCTGTTAGGGGCCGTGTGTGGGGTGAGGGGTCAGCCTCCAAAATCACCACAGGTAAATAGCAACTTGCATGAAGACATCAGCAGCAAAGAGAGATAGCACAGTTTGGCGGACAGTGTGTTACAGTTTTTCTCCATTGGTTTGGCTCATTTCTTGAAACTGAGATGTCATTCTCAAAACATGGACAGTTCCTCACAACAGAATGGCATTTATCATTGCTTTCATCAAATTTCAAATGTTTTTGTACATGTCTCAATCATTTAGTACATCCTTGCAAATGGCTATGTACAAGTATCCTACAGTTACCACAATCAGCTTACATTTAGTACAATTTTCAAATGAATGTACCTTGCTGATCTATCCCAATTGGTTGATTCTCAGTGTAATGGTTGTCCTGAAAACATGTCAGCACATTTTTTTCATATAAGTCATCATATGCAGAATAGTCTGCTCAATTTTCAAGCTAGTGTTAGGAAATTGGGATAAAATATTTTGGAACGTTTTGGAAGATGTCATATCAAAATTATGATAATCAGGTTGGTATATAACAAGTAACATCATTTTGCCTAACAAATGAAGAGAGTTCCACCTTGCAGGTGACTAATCTATTTGACCTATTTATCCTCCTCTTTACATTTGTATCCACAGGGTGTCCAAAGGGTCAAATGACCCCTCTCTGGGGCTTTTAGGTAAAAAGGTCAATTGACCCCTCCGCGGTAGTTCTAGTGTTAGTGAGTATGGTTGTATCAATGTATTCTGAGACACAGTCAGTTCGTCCATCAATGTCCTCGCCGCGTGGTTCATACAGCGCCTCCCAGTCTGTAGCTTCCAACGCGCCTCGTAGTGTTTCTATGGCCTCAGGAGACCATTTCCTCACTGTCCTTACTGTGACTGGTGTTAAAATCACATTCATGACTTTTGCAAAGTGTTCTATTTTCTGCTGTATATGATGCTCGTCTTAGACCTACAAAACTGTTAGGATAATACAGTCCACAATGAGTAGAAATATTTCATGTGCAAGACATAAGGAATTTCCCCTCATTATTGAAGGAGCTGAACATCAAAGAGGAGATGGAAAAACATCAGCCTCAGCACCTGAACGGTACCAGCCTGTGCATTGAGCGGTAATTAACAATCAGATAACTTTTACATGGAAACCAATTTAGAGACACACACGCACATCTGAATTTGGGAAGTACACACACACTGAGATATGAGAGGAAACACCACACACACACTCATATACATGAGAGGACATAAACACACTCACATAGACAAGAACGAGTTGAAGGAGAATAAAAAAACAGCAGCAGACGGAACTCTGGGTTCTTGGGATGATGCTCTTACTGTAGACGTACAGACAGAGACGCAAGATCCATTCATGGTGAACGGCACCAAGATCCGGGAATTCCTGTAAGTCTTCTTCTTTCTTATATTTTAATAAACTATTTATTGTTTCTTTATTCTTCAAGAGTTGTATGCCTGATTATTTCTAATCTCATTCGTCCTCCTCTGAACACCTGGGAGACGGAAGTCCCCTCCCGGGGTAAAGGAGACCCAAAAAGCGGACAAATTGGTGACCCCAACGAGATCTAGAAAAGAAGGACGAATTGGTCCAACCAGGAGATTTCTGGAAACAATCGTTCAAAGTAATCCCCGGGGAGAAATAAATAAAGGTAAGCAGTTTCCTGTTTTATCAAAAACGGCAACATTGAATTTTATTCAAATTCAACTTTGAACGGTTGTAAGAAAGACATTTCAAATTAATTAATTATAAAATTGAATACATTTTATGACATCTTGTGAATAAAGAAATAATTTGGTTAGTGTCTGGGACACAAATGTACACAGCGTTTGGAAAGCAATAGAAAAACGTCAGGGGCGTTAGTGTCTGGGACACAAGTGTACACAGCGTTTGGAACGCAATAGAAAAACGTCAGGGGCGTTAGTGTCTGGGACACAAGTGTA
The DNA here is from genome assembly GCA_016785265.1 of Paraplagusia blochii. Classification (NCBI taxonomy): domain Eukaryota; kingdom Metazoa; phylum Chordata; class Actinopteri; order Pleuronectiformes; family Cynoglossidae; genus Paraplagusia; species Paraplagusia blochii. The sequence continues at coordinate 444,210 of JAFBJS010028008.1, forward strand.
CACAGCGTTTGGAGCGCAGCGTTTGGAACGCAATAGAAAAACGTCAGGGGCGTTAGTGTCTGGGACACAAGTGTACACAGCGTTTGGAACGCAGCGTTTGGAATGCAATAGAATAATGTCAGGGGCGTTAGTGTCTGGGACACAAGTGTACACAGCGTTTGGAACGCAATAGAAATAATAATAAACTTGTTTTCCCCTGTGTGTCTTCCATTGAACATCCTTTGTGTTTTCCCTTGTGTGTTTTCCATTGAATGTTTGTTTCAATTTGCATTGAATGTTTGTATTGTTTTTATACTATGAAGTAACAGAAACAAAGGATTGGGGGTTGAAATTTCCTGACATATAACATTTCTGTGTAGTGTCACTGGTTCTGACGTTACTTTGGACGTATGTGGCGCATCTACCGAGGAATACCAGTGACACGAATTCCGGATGTGTTTTTAAAAGGAAATTAATATCAACAAGCCGATGTTTGCTTCAATTTGCATTGAATGTTTGTATTGTTTTATACTGTGAAGTAACAGAAACAAAGGATTGGGGGTTGAAGTTTCCTGACATATAACATTTCTGTGTAGTGTCACTGGTTCCGACGTTACTTTGGACATATGTGCCGCATCTACCGAGGAATACCAGTGACACGAATTTCGGAGGTGTTAAAAGGAAATTGATATCAACAAGCTGACGTTTGCTTCAATTTTACATGTGGCAAAGTTTTTAACTACTGTAAAATTACTTTGACTTTTGAAGACACATGGACGGAAGTAGAAAAACGACTGACATCTTCCAGGTGTGTGTCAAGACCTAATACACAGGCAGATAGATTGAAAAATTTTTTAAAAAATTAGAAAAAGAAACCATATTGGCCTAAATCAGAGGATGAAGGACCATTTGCCCACATTTTCAAGGTTCAATTAGTAGGAAGTACGGGAGCACACCAACATTACAAAGCACAATACGAATCAGAATTAGGGAAAAAGTCATTAATAAATAAAACAAAAAAATGGAAACACAAGGCCGATGATGAAAGTGAACAAATTGTTACACTAATGATGATTATAGAGGCCATGGAACAAGTAGAGAAGGAGCCTGTACATAAAGGCCCTTCACATAGTCTGACGCCCGTAGATAAGGGACTGTCACATGGCCAGGCACCCGTAGATAAGGGTTTGCCATTCAATCACACACAATCACCAATTGCACCTCCCCCGCCATACCAGCCCACAGGGCCCTCAGTTCCACTCACACCGTTGTCTCCCATGAATCAGTTTATTGAGTCAACACCATCAACAGTTTCTCTATACCCGACCATTGTCACTTTTGAGGGACAGGTAACGGCAACAGGCACATTAGAGGAATGTGAGGGGAGTGATATGGGATAACGCGCCCATCCCCTAAGCATCCCATTTCAAAATCTCAAGACAAACCTGAAACTCCAATTCTACAAACCCCAAAAGATTTTGAGACCCCAAAGAGACTCCCGCCAGTCAGAGTGGAGACAGAAATGCATAGGAGAAAGAAAGAGGAAGAGAGAAGGGAAAGAATAATGTATTGGCAAAATAGACTGAAAGAAACCAGAATAAGGTATGATGGTAATGGACGAAAATTTGACATATTACATGGAGCAATGAAGGACGCACACGATCCGACTCCAGTGGAATTATCCTCCCTACAAAAAGACATTGCAGATTTAGAAGAAATAATGAACAGAGACTATGATGATGTTCAGATGGCATTGAAACAATTAGAAAAAGATAATGCTTCTGAATGTGGTGGAGACAGTTCGGAAGGGGAGGACGACCTACGACTTTTTCATAATGGTAAGTCATTCAACAACAGATCACACAAACCTTTCTCTGACAATGATGGTACAGATGATGAGAAATCAACGTTTGAAAATAAAAGTGACACATCGGGAAGTCATCAACATGTAGGAGGAAGAGACAGAAAACTATAGAAAGTGACGTGAAAGTAATTTTGGCTGGCAAAATGAAAACTTTCCAGACACAGTCGCCCATAGCACACCGTACTAGATCACAGGCAAACATGAACAACGAACAACAACATGACGCTGCACAGTTACTTTCAGACATTGACCCACTACATGAGAACAAAACCATACCTTTATTGCTGTTGCTCCCTACTGCTTTTGGTAATGATAAGTATAAACCATGGGGCGAAGCCGACATTGCCGGCCTGACAGCCAGACTGCCGCCAATAGCTCAAGGAGGCAGTCCCTGGTGTAAAAAGTTAACCGATCTGACCCAAGGAATGATGTTGGCACTTGGTGATCTAAGAAGCCTGCTGGCTCGAAGAGGAGTGAGCAGCTCAGTAGTAAGAGACATAGAAAATAAAGCAGGATCAGCCACAATATCTCACGATACTCCATTGTCCCATTACAAGAGTGCTCTTTTTGACGCAATCCGAGAAATGTTTCCCACAGTGTGGTCTCAAGCAGCTGTTGCAAAATTACCACTGGATGAAGAAGAATCTGGCGTAGTTTACATGCAGCGAGTGATGGACCATTGGGAGACAACGACTGGAGAAAACCCGCAGGGTTCCCCTAGCAGCACCTCTGTTATTTTTTCAGACAAGCAGTATTGGCAGGATTACCACCTTCTATGGCTGAACACTTAAAGGACGACTGCACCCTGATGACAGCAGAACATCCTCACTTTGCAGCACGAGTTGTCCATGCTGTTGACAGAGAGAAACAACAAAAATCCACTGAAGTCGCGACAACCATTTCACAAATGTTGATGCAATTACAATTAAAAGAGGCCCAAACTAAAGCCTCACAGTCGAAAAAACAACAGGCAAAACAATCCGAGGCACAGGTCTCATCACCTCAGCCTAATCAACTACAGGGGCCACAAGGTTGTTTCCAGTCGCCTTCAGTTCCTATGATGTTTCAATCTCAAGATTATAATTACGGGCCACAGATGGGCCAACAGTTTCGGCCAAGGCAGAGGCGAGGGGGTTGGCAGGGGAACAGAGGACGAGGAAGAGGGGCACCCAGACGTCAACAAGGATGTTTTGTGTGTGGAGAACTGGTCCACACATTGGGCTGGACAGTGTCCCCGACTGGTAGATGCACCAGATGCACCCCCCACCAGCACAGTGGACGTCACCTCAACTACTACCTGGTCAAGCTCAACCTAGAGTACACATGGCACCACAATCTCTCCAACCACCACAATGAGGATGCCTACCCCTGATAGCGGAACCACAGCTGACATACATGGTGGGAGGTAAACCAGTCCGTGCACTGGTAGACACTGGAGCAGGTTTATCTACTCTCTCCACTGATGTGGCCCCACCCCCTTCTCTGGTGACTGTTGCTGTGGTAGGGGTGTCAGGAGTAAAACATTCCCTGCCACTATCTGAGAAAACTTTGGTGACTTGCCATGGACAAACTTTAAAACACTCTTTTCTGATCACAGATATATGCCCACAACCATTATGTGGAAGGGATTTATTGACAAAGCTGAAAGCTACCATTTCATGCTCTGCTGAAGGATTGACGGTAACGTTTCCTGATGGATCAGTGGTATCTGCTACTGATTCCTCTGACTGTTCATTGATGGTAATGGAAGCTTTGCCCCACATTGATGAACCAGAAGACCTTGCACACATCTACTGGATGTTGTTAACTCCGGAATCTCCAGAGCAATAAGGCTTGATGCATTTCTATTATCAATGGAAACCCTGGATTTCCCAGTGTGGACAATACATTTCCCCTCCAGATCCTCCTCATGTTACTCTGTACTACCGACAGGTGGGAGGCTAGTTCCTCCACCACTGACAGACAAATTAAGACTTCTGACATCATCATAGGACCAGAAGGCGTTGCAGCTGTAGCACTCCTGACCCCAGACCAACTAACCTGGTACATGATGTCTGATACTGCTGCACCACATTGTTCCCTAGCAGTAGGTGTTAAAAGTAAGGCTAAAAACCTTGGCCCAATGGTAAAAGCTGCATTGGTGGCAACAGACTGGGAATGCACGCAGATACCTCAAGTCATGTTTTCTCCCAGTTTGAAATACTACAAAATCCTTAGTAGTCACGTTAATGCATCTCAGCCTCAGGAGATGGATTTAGAAAGATACCATGGCCGAGAAAAAACTGACCATCCCAGCAGCCTTTTGTTTTTAGATCAAATTGCTGAAAGTCTTTGGTCTGCTGGAAGCCTTGATGTAGGAACCCTGTCGGTTCCTCCAGTATGTTTGTCTTTCTCTCAAGATCACATCTACCGCCCACAATACAGCATAAAACCGGAAGCAGCTGAAGGTATTAAAGCTACAATTTCCGGTTTACTCCAAGCAGGTGTTCTAATACCTACCAATTCACTTTCAAATACTCCTCTGCTTCCTGTACAAAAACCTGACGGCTCTTGGAGGATGGTTCATGATTTAAGAGAAGTTAACACTCTCTGCACCACCCCACTAGAACCAGTTCCAAATCCTCTTGTAGTTTTGAACACATTGACACCCCAACATAAATGGTTTACAGTTCTGGACCTTTCCAATGCTTTTTTCTCCATGCCATTACATGAGAATTGCCGTGACATTTTTGCATTTACACATCAAGGACAGAAATACACTTATTCTCGACTGCCACAGGGAATGATGAATTCCCCAGGAATTTTCAACAGCTGTTTGAAACGATCACTGGAAGATGTACCCCTCCCAGACGGAGTTGAGGTCATCCAATATGTTGACGATGTTCTGATTGCAGCTCCTACTCCTACTGCCTGTTTGGAAGCCACCAAATCAGTCCTGCTACGACTCGTCGATCATGGCTACAAAGTGTCAAAGAAAAAGTTACAATGTTGAAGGCAAACAGTGGTCTTTTTAGGAAAACAATTGTCCCCACAGGGACGCAGTCTCACCGCTGTTCAGGTCTCCTCACTTCTCCAACTTGCTAGACCACAAACAGATTTTGTCTCCCTAACAGATCCACTTCGCCAACTTATGATGGTTGCTGGATACTCTGACTTAAAAGCTCCCCTGATATGGACGCCAGAAGCTGAACTAGCTCTCATTAACGCTAAAACAGCTGTAGGAAGAAGTGCGTCCTTAGCAATCCCCAAACTACATGAAACCATTTTACTTAGAAGTTGTTGAACAGGATGGGATTGTGAATGCCGTCCTGTTCCAACAGAGAGGGAGTGGAATGGCTAAAGACAATAGACAGATCTTGACCTATTACAGTGCTAAACTTGACACCATAGAAAAATCAGAACCACCATGCACCAGAGCGACAGCAGCAATAGCTAAAGCTATTACAAAAACAGCACATGTAGTAATGTGTCACTCATTGACTGTCCTTACAACCCCCGGTATTGTAGCTTACATTGATTCTACAGTCTGTGTAGATTCTCAGTCATCCAGGTAGTTCAATCCAAAATTAGTTACTTCGAAAGCAACTGGACATAGTAGGTTTCTTGAAGACGTTTCACCTCTCATCCAAGAGGCTTCTTCAGTTCTGAACTTCAGAACTGAAGAAGCCTCTTGTCCAGTTGCTTTCGAAGTAACTAATTTTGGATTGATTCTACAGCTTTTTCAATGACTGCTCTAAGAACACAGAGACTTAAACACATTCTGCTTCAACCACACATAACGTATTAAGCACCCGAAGAACTCTCAGTAAGAGGCATTCGCGCATTCCCAATCCATGACTGTGCTCCACAAGTAAAAGAAGATGTGAAGTTTAGAACAGATTTGCAAATCACTCCTCTCATAGGAGAACGAAGAGTTCTCTATATAGATTGATGCTGTCATAGAGACCTAAAAGAAGGAATGTTGAAAGCAAGTTTTGCAGTGGTCGAAAAAGTGAATGGTCAATGGACAACAGCAATAGCAGAAAAACTAGGAGTAGAAGAGAAAATGTCAGCTCAAAGAGCAGAACTTAAAGCTATGTGCACTGCACTAGAAATGTTGAAAGGACAAAGAGGAGAAGTTGTGACGGATTCACAGTATGTCTATGGGTTGTGTACTCGAGAACTAGCTAAAATGTCTAGAACAGACTGGAGGACTTCATCAGGAACATCATGTAAACATGTAGATCAAGTGCAACGACTGGCTCAGGCTATTATGCTACCAAAAGAATTAGCCGTTAGAAAATGCACAGCACACACAGGACGGACAGATGAAGATTCTTTAGGAAACCACGCAGCAGATGTAGCCGCAAAGGCTATTGCAGGGTTCACACAGCCGGCCGTGATGATAGGCCTGGCAACTGAACAAGGGAATGACAGTGACAATCAGGTAAGCAGACGGAAGAAGTTTTAACAAGAGAAAATTTGGGTAAGTTGCATGAAGTGGCGTCTCCATGGGAAAAATCGGAGTGGATAAGTGAAGGGGCAGTAAGAGAAGCAGATGGTCTCTGGAGGACTCCAGATGGTCGAACTGTCCTTCCCCTGGAAACTGCCCATATGATAATAAGAGAAGTCCATGGAAAGACACATGTAAATAGAGAACAAACAATGATGAGACTTAGTTCGTGGTACATGCCACATCTAAAAGAAAAAGTGCATGTAATTTTAAACCAATGTCACATATGTGGTAAGATGAATCCAAGGGCTGGCTGTAAAACAGCCCAAGGAATTTTTCCTTTACCTAAAGGTCCAGGACACACACTAGTCATTGACTACACGGATATGGGAGGAGACAACCGGGTGAAGGGAATGAGGTATTTACTGGTCATGGTAGATGCTTTTTCTGGTTGGGTAAGTGCATTTCCAGTAAAACAAGAAACATCTGCAGAAGTAATTAAACACCTGATTGAACATTATGTACCAGTTCATGGTTTACCCAAGGTGATTCGTTCAGACAATGGAACCCATTTCAAAAATCATGACCTGCAGAAGGTTGAAGCACATTTTGGAATTCAACATAAATTCGGATCAGTATACCACCCCCAAAGTCGGGGGTTAGTAGAAAGGGCAAATGGTATAATAAAACAAAAACTTGCAAAAGTACTGACTGACTCAACTTTGACGTGGATAGATGCCCTACCCATTGTATTACATGACATGAGAAACACTCCACAAGCAGGACAAGACGGACTTACACCATTTCAGTTGCATACAGGGCGTGGCTATTGTCTACCGGCCGAGGACGTACCACAAACTGATGCTCCTGAACGACTACCCGTGTTTAGTAAAGACTATTGGACAGCACTAACAGATTCTGTAGTGTTTTGTGCATCACACAGGAAAAACCCACCAGGAGGCGGAAAAGAGACGGGAAAAGACTTCAAGTGGGTCTGGGTAAAAAGATTGAAACGCCAGTGGTGCACCCCCAGGTGGTACGGTGACGGAACAAACATCACATGCCTTGAGGGTAGAAGGCCACAAGACGTGGTTCCATCTGTGCAGCCGCTATTGCCCCAGAACGCCCAATCATCACCCCAGAAGAAGACGACGACTGGGATTCGGACATCACATCCTCTGACACAGAAACAGAGGAAGACAAAGGGTCCTCTGAGAATACACATCACACTATTCTCAAGGACTGAAGAAAGACACTGTTAGGTTCAAAACGGTCAGTAGAAGTGTGCACTTCTGAACTGACCGTGTAACAAACGTCAGCTTACACGAAGACGGCGATGAGCATCACTGATATAGCAAAACTAACAATGGTTCGGCCTCGACCCTGGCATCCGTTCAGGGATCCAGCATTGTGTGGACTCAGAGGAACAATGTGTATTCTGGCTCTTATTAGTTTCTCAATAACCTTTCCTATATTACTGTATGAAATGCAATTGCTCAAACAGGTAAACAACACGACTACTGCTGTAAACAGTAGCAATGTTAATGCACCAGCTCTAAGTAGACAAAAAAGGAGTGACTCACGTGTGAAATGGAGGGACCCATGTTTAACCTTATATGGGGGGATAGAACTAAATTATACCGTAGGAACAACAGCATTCTTTATCTTTGAGTTATGTTCTGTCATCCCGTGCGGAAATTACCCAGGTTCATCATGGAGAGGTTATGACTTATGGTTAGCACCAGTTACATCACCACATGTGTCCACCACAATCCCAAATTGGCAAACAGTGTTCTGGACCACTCGTCCTGATGGCTGGACAGCAAAACCATGGCTAGAGTGGCATACTGCCTTGAAAACCAAAATAACTCTTGCAAGAGGACTATCCACTCAGAATTCTCTGAATCCAATAGCAATGACAGTAACTTACATATGGAGTCATCCCATACCATATAAAGAGAATGATGTCTCAAAAAGTCGCCCGGTTTGTTCGCAAGTAAATCCAAATAACACTGTATTTTGTTTTAGGTGTCGACCTTACAGGAAAGGATGTAGTAGGTTTGATAAAGATAAATCTGTTGCCCTCTCACTCTAATGACACCACTTTTTCTCCAGGTTCAAGTGCCCGAGATCTGAAAACTGTCCCTTCACAACAAGAAGGAGTAGTTACGTATGATGAAGGAAATGTGTCGCCTGTTACGCTCATTAAATTTGAAACTGGCATTTCTTCTAATAATGCATGATTGACTAATGCTATAAACGTGTCACGACAAACTACCCAAGCATCCTGCGTCTACTGTAACGGATATAAACCCGCTGTAATTACTGCACCTTCAATACTCACCATGAATATTACCCTGATTGATTGTTTTTTAGATCTACATACGGTTAACGGTTTGCCCTCCTCTTGTAAATCTAACTTACCTGATGCTGAACGTTTTTTTCCTCTAACTGATTACTCGCCACCTCCTTCATTAACCATCGTTGAATTTAATCACACCTGCATAACCAGATCAGGTTTAGGAATTTTCGTCGGCAACCTTACTACCTGTAATTTTACCATCAATGTGACCGCGGATGAGAATAGGCACGCATTTCCGGTGCCCTGAGCCGATGTCTGGTGGTATTGTGGCGGAACTGACCTATTACCTGTTTTACCAAAAGACTGGATCAGAGTGTGTACTATTGTTTATCTGGTCCAGACTCAATCTGTAATACCTGTAACGGCCCAACAGCTATTGAACTTACTCCAAACATGGACAGTCGGGACAAAGACTCCTCGTTCCTGCTCCAAACGTGACGCCCCCGACCAGCCTCCTATTGAAGTTGAAGTAGCTGCAGATACCACATACATAGATGCCATAGGAGTGCCACGAGATGTGCCTAATGAATATAAGTTAGTAGATCAAATCACAGCAGGATGGGAGTCCTTTCTTTGTCCATGGGCTATTATAAATAAAAATGTAGATCGAATTAACTTCCTTCATTTTAATATGCAACGACAAGTAAATTTCACACATAACGCTGTAGTAGGGCTCGCCACTGAATTGCATGCTAATTCACTAATGACATACCAGAATCGCATCTGTGTAGACATGCTATATGCTGAAAAACAGGGATTATGCCACATTTTTGGTGACAAATGTTGTACTTACATTCCAAGCAATACCGCCCCAGATGGATCTGTCACTAAAGCTATTGAAGGACTAAAAGCCTTATCTGAAAAAATCTGAAGAATCCTCAGGGGTAGACAACCCTATGGAAGAATGGCTTATTAAAACTTTCGGGAAATGGAAGACAGTTTTCCTAGGAGCTCTAACCTCTATGGTGACTGTCACAGCAATTTTTGTACTGTGTGGGTGTTGTTGTGTTCCATGTATAAGATCATTATCCATCCGAGTAATAGAACAAGCTATTGGGCCACAAGTACAGAATGACCATGCTGTGAAACAAGCGCTACTGTCTGTAAATGATGAAGTCCCTGACTTACTCTACGAAGAAGAACTAGAGTTGCAGCTGCAGATCTGAGTATGACGTGGGATAACCCACGTCAAGAGAGGGACTGTTAAAATATTATTCACTAAAGCATTTATTCACATTCATTAGTGATTAAGGTTGAGGGTTTTTTGAGAAAAAGTTTGTACCTTTATATAGCATTATAAAAATATAACTAACTGTTTAACAAGTAATTAATCACAATAATGTTTTCAATAATCACATGTTTCACTGTTTCTGTGATGATGTTATCAATGGTATTCTTTGTTATTATTACAATGTTTTTGGTATTATCACAAACAGAATGTTTCTTATTATCATGAACGTCGCTCGAGGCCGCGGGGACGGGGATTGGGAGTTTCCTGGCCAATTGGGGTATGGAATCAGAAAAAGTGCTCAGACATGAGGACTAAAGAAGTATGTATAGGATATAGGCCGGCCAGGTTTTCGCCCACCCACTATTTTAAAGGGAATTTGTATACATATGACGTAACAAAGTTACGTCAAGATCAGCACCTGAACGGTACCAGCCTGTGCATTGAGCGGTAATTAACAATCAGATAACTTTTACATGGAAACCAATTTAGAGACACACACGCACATCTGAATTTGGGAAGAACACACACACTGAGATATGAGAGGAAACACCACACACACACTCATATACATGAGAGGACACAAACACACTCACATAGACAAGAACGATTTGAAGGAGTATAAAAAACAGCAGCAGACGGAACTCTGGGTTCTTGGGATGATGCTCTTACTGTAGACGTACAGACAGAGACGCAAGATCCATTCGTGGTGAACGGCACCAAGATCCGGGAATTCCTGTAAGTCTATTTTCTTTCTTATATTTCAATAAACCATTTATTGTTTTTTTTATTCTTCAAGAGTTGTATGCCTGATTATTTCTAATCTCATTCGTCCTCCTCTGAACACCTGGGAGACGGAAGTCCCCTCCCGGGGTAAAGGAGACCCAAAAAGCGGACACTGGGTGTTGCTTAACCACAGGCAGGTATAATGGTGAGAGCAGGACTAGGTTGTGGTCTGATCTGCCCAGTGGTGGCAGGGCAGTAGAGCTGTACGCATCCTTCACATTAGCATACAACAAGTCCAAAGTCTGGAGGAGGTGGAGGTTGTCGAGACCTACAGATACCTCGGGCTGTGGCTGGACAACAGGTTAGATTGGGCACACAACACCATGCAGCTGTCCAAGAAGACGCAGAGTAGGCTCTACTTCTTGAGGAGACTCAGGTCTTTCAACATCTGATAGAAGCTCCTAAAGTTGTTTTACCAGTCAGCCAGTCATTTGCTCATTTGGGGGAGCAGCACATCAGAGAAGGACCTAACTGGACTGGAAAAGCTAATTAGGTAGTCTAGTTCTGTGGTAGGCACAAACAGACTCAAAAAGTCCTTTGTTATTACTCTATTATTACTTATTTACACCACCTTATACAATGGCATATTTTATGTGTGTGTGTGTGTGTGTACACTCATGGATATACATGGTCTTAGGTAGTATGTGTATGTTTTTGTGTGTATATGTAAGTGAATAACCAACATACCATTCGGACATATATGTGCCTATATACAGTATGTCTATAGGTGTGTGTATATGCGCAGGCATATGTACATTTGGGTCTGTTTGTTTGTAGATATATGTACACATATGCAGGTATACACATACACGTACACAAAATAATGATAATAATAGCAAACTATAATAATGAAATATTGTCATCATAATGAAATATGATAACAATAACAATTGAGACTGTGAATACTCAAAAGCAATGACTACAAATTAAGCTACTGACACTACTAGCATTAACCTCCTTACATTTATGTGTATGTTTACCACTAACCTTACCTACAAACATCCACTGTTTTGGTTATTAGAATGCTATTCTTTGTACTTTATGTATCCAACTCTTGTTCTTTGCTGTTCTGCTGCTGGAACCGTAATCTATCTTACTTTTTTTTTTTCAAAAGAAATCAGTAACCCAGCAGCATTCTAAAGAAAACCAATCATGAAAACTGAATAGCGTTAAAAATAAGTTAGTTTTTTAGTTTTGTACTTATACTAAATCTCATAACCTGCTTGAATTGGGGATTTACTGAAAACAGGTAATTTTGACCTGGAGGACATGCACTGTAAACAGAATTTGAGATTTAATAGCACCCACAAAGAATGCCGATGGATACTCATATCCATCGGCATTCTTTGTGGGTATGCACCCCTGTACATATTTAAGTTCCTGCTGGTATTTGCTCAGCACTCCTTGTGGGTGAAAAAATTCTGTATATGATACATAAAGTATAGTAAAGCCAATAGCTAAGGCCTCAGAATTGTCCAAAATATGTTGTTTATGAAAATATTTCATTTAATGGGACAACAGAGTTATTATATGCAAAAATCTATATTAACACTTATTAAAAAAAAAAAAACTCACACAACAGTGTTTAAATAACTTGGTTATTACTATGATCAAGCAATAGAAAACACAACACTTTTGTAGAAATCAGGTTGCCTTTTATCTAGTTGTTATTGATTTCTGGTTGGCTGATGGTGTCTCTTGATTTTTTTGATATATTTGCTGCAGAGAAAAAATAAAATAAAAATAAATGTAATGGGAATTAAACTTGACGTGATGTGGTCACTTGGTCTATCATTGTCTCCAGGATGAGCTGCAGAGAAAATAAACATTTATTCAGTAATGTTCTCAAAACGTGCTCGTAGTGCTTAGTTATTTAATGATACTGAGAGCCTATGTTGCCATCATATAGTTTATAATAATAATACTACTACTAATAATAATACATTTTATTTTAAGGCACCTTTCCAGATGTTAAAGGTTGCCGTACAATATAAGAACAAATACAATAATAAAACAGAGAAATACACAATAATATCATAAAAACAATATTATATAAACTATATCATAAAAATTTGATTCATGGGGGGTAGGCAGATTTAAATAGGTGAGTTTTCAAATGGGATTTAAAATGGTCCAAGTTGCTTAGGTGTGGTGGACGAGAGTTCCAGAGGTGTGGGGCAGAGCGGCTGGATGCTCTGCACCCCATGGTGCTGAGACGGGCAGGTGGTACAGACATGTAAATGGAAGAAGATGATCAGATGGAGCGGGAAGGGGGTGAGACTGGGAATGGCCTTGAAGGTAACGGGAGGATTTTGTATTGAACACAGAACTCAACCGGAAGCCAGTAGAGCTTTTGGAGGACAGGGGTGATGTGGTGAACAAAGGGGGTGCGAGTGATGATGCAAGCAGCTGGATTCTGGACAAGCTAAAGTTCATGGAGTAGTTTATATAAGGCATGTATGGTTTCTGTTTTTATATAGACTGATGTATGCAAAAAATGTTATACCAATGGGCTTATGCTCCAACTAACACTTAGTAGGGCTGGGTTAAAAATTGATTAATCGATTTTAATCGATCTCTTTGTCAATAGGACGATATCGAGTTAACACACTTGCACGTTAAACAAATGTAAAAACAACATGGCACTACAATCTAAAACTAGAGTCTGCCTTGTAAAAATGCATGATGGATTAATATGACTGCCTTGAGTAAATTTGGGACGGAAATAAATGTAACAAAAATGATTTTTTTATTAGCAAATGGATTAAGTTTCAATTTTAGCTTTGATTCTTCTGAGAATAATGTTGGTACTGAACTATGATTGATATGATAAAACCTGAAGTGAATCGTGAATTGAATCAAATCGAACCTTTGTGAATCGAATCGAATCGATTTAGAAAATTTGAATCACTACCCAGCCCTAACACTTAGGGTGTTCATCATTTATAATTGATGAACATCATTTTCAATTGTGTTCTGCATGGTCTCTTTTGCATCGTCTGTTTTGGCCTTGAAAAACAAGTTCTTGTGTGAACCTGACTGTCTTCACAAGAGACAGAGGGGGGTTTTCAGAACTCAGAAGATAAGGAAATGAATGATGTAAGTTTGAAAGACACTTGCTGAATAATCAAAGAAATCTGTAGATGGAACCTCTTGACTGTAACGTAAGCAAAGCTGTATAAAAACCTTTGTTTGTTGACAATGAGTCAATCATAGCTCCTGGTACTGAGATCTGAGTAATCGGCAGGCTGCTAGGTATAGCCCTGATCCGTGCTAGGTATAGCCCTGATCCGTGGCCTACACGATCCAAGTGTACCGGTCCAAAAAGCCGAGATCGATGGCATATGCATTGCAAAACGGTGCGATTGATGATGTTGACTCTCTTCGTGACATGGCAAGATGGCGGCGCGCATGAGTGCAGCGGCTTCTGGCTCTCTAGTTTGGTGCTTAACTAGGTGTTTTTTTGTGGTGTATTGGGGTATGTATGCTGGTGACTTGTCGAGTTAATTACATCTTTACAACAGATCTTTTATGGATTACAGTCCGAGGGAATCGTCACCGAGCATTTTCATCGCGGTAAAAACATTCCGGATGAAATTGCAAGACCACCGGGCTCTCCCTGGATTGTTGTCGGCCCTGGAGTGCGGCGGAGGCGGAGGAGGGAGCGGAGGCAGAAGCGAGGCTACGGAAACATCCGCACAGGCCACCACTACCCAGTCTCTTCCTCTCCAACGCCAGGTCTCTCCTCAACAAAATGGACAAAATGGAATTAACACTGGAAGAAAACAGATATGTCCGGGACCGCTGTGTGCTCGTGTTCACGGAAACTTGGCTTCACTAGGACATTGCTGACGCTGCGGTGCAGCTAGCGGGCCACACAATCCACAGACCGGACCGCAGGGCAGACTAGGGTAAGACCAGAGGGGGAGGACTTTGTGTGCATGACGCCTGGTGCAGGGACAGCAAACCCATACATCTCAACTGTTCTCCGGACATTGAGGTGTTGTCAGTCAGATGCCGGCCACTGTATTTACCGAGGGAACAGTGGTAATTACTACGGCAGTGTACATCCCCCCGATGCTAACGTAAGTACAGCATTAGCCCACCTCCACTCCACAATCAGTAAACAGATGAAGGCACATCTGGAGGGAGTTCATATTATCATGGGGGACTTTAACCAAGCACGTCTTACTTCTGTACTACCTGAACTTCACCAACATGTGAAATGTGCAACAAGAGGGAAAAACACACTGGACCATGTTTACACAAATATCAGTCATGCATACAGAACCCCTCCACATCTGGGACTTTCTGATCATCTGTCACTGCTCCTCATACCAGCTTACATCCCTCTAAGGAGTAGGATCAAGCCTGAAATAAGGACTGTTAAAGCCTGGCCAGAGGGGACGCTGATACAGGACTGCTTTGAATGCACAGATTGGAATATTTTTACACAACCACAACTGGAAGACTACTCTCAGACTGTTTTAAACTACATCACATACTGCGTGGACATAGTCAATGTAGACGAGAAGGTCAAAGTCTTTTCAAATAAAAAACCATGGATGGACAGAAATGTCCAGACCTTACTTAAAGCCAGAGATGCTGCTTATAGGTCAGGTCACAGTGTCAGCTATAGCTCAGCTCGAGCAAATCTGAAAAGAGACATCAAGGATGCTAAACAGAATTATAAAAACAAAATTGAAAAACATTTTAGCAGCAGTGATCCAAGACAGGCCTGGCAGGGTATTAAACATATCACTAAGTACAAGAGCAGTAACTCAACACTTACTGACACAGATGCCTCACTAGCTGAAGAGCTAAACTGTTTTTTTTTTTTGCTAGGTTTGAGAGAAATAGACCATCTGGTTATGTGATGCCGCCACTGCCTACAACTCAACCATTCCAAGTTCAGGAGCATGAGGTTCGATGTGTCCTCAGGTCAGTGGACCCAAAGAAAGCTGCTGGGTCAGATGGAATAACAGGAAAAGTGCTTAAAGCATGTGCCAACTCTGCTCTGCTCTGTCTTCACCGACATTTTCAACACTTCACTCTCCATAACCTCCGTCCCCTCCTGTTTGAAAACTTCCACCATCATCCCTGTCCCAAAAATGACTTCACCCAACACTCTAAACGATTACAGACCCGTGGCACTGACCCCTGTAATCATGAAATGTTTTGAGAAGCTTGTACTAAAACACATTAAAAATAAGCTCCCACCAACTTTGGATCCCATGCAGTTTGCCTACAAAGCTAACAGGTCAACAGAGGACGCCATCAACATTGCCTTACACACAGCCTTAAAGCACCTGGAACACAGTGGGACTTATGTCAGGATGCTGTTTGTGGATTATAGCTCAGCATTCAACACCATCAACCCAAATGTTCATATCAGGAAGCTGTGCGACCTTGGCTTCTCTCCCCAAATCTGCTCCTGGACCTTGGACTTCCTCACAAATCGACCTCAGACAGTAAAATTTGGTTGCATATCATCCAGTTTCACCTTGAGCACTGGCTCCCCACAAGACTGTGTGCTAAGCCCTCTGCTCTTCACTCTCTACACTCATGACAGCACCTCGTCCCACCCCAATAATACCATCATAAAATTTGCAGATGACACCACCCTACTGGGGCTCATCTCTGGAGGAGAAGAATCTGCATACAGAGAACAGGTGGAAAAACTGTTACATTGGAGTGATACCAACAACCTGGAGATAAATACAAATAAAACTAAAAAATTGATTTCAGACGGAATGGAACAGACCCTGTGCCCTTGTCCATCAACGGGAATTGTGTGGAAAGGGTACACAACTACAAATTCCTGGGAACCATCATATCCGACAGGCTGACATGGACAGACAACACCATAACTACAGTAAAGAAAGCACAGCAGCGACTACATTTCCTAAGGACTCTTAAAAAGAACAACATCAGAGAGGAACTGCTGATCTGGTTTTACCGAGCTACCATAGAGAGCATTCTGATGTACTGCATAAATGTCTGGTTCACTGGGAGCTCAGCAGCAGACAAGAAAACCATACGGAGGGTCATAAATCCGGCTTATAGAACAGTCGGTTGCCCACTGCCCTCCTTGGAGGAGATTGCTAGCTCCAGACTTCTCACCAAAGCCACAAACATCATGAATGACTGCTACCACCCTGCTAACTTCTGCCCTCTGGGAAGCGCTACAGGTGCCTAAAAAAAAGACAGCCAGATTTAGTAAGAGCTCAGATCACTGTGTTTAATTAAATTTAATTCTGCTTTTATGATCCGATTACCACTTTTAGCACTTTTATCATTCTGTCATTGTTTTCCATATCTCAGCTTTTAGTATTGTTGTGAGGGCGGGGCAGTGGTTAGCGATCAGCTGCGGCTGGGAGAGCGGACCAGTGGTGAGGCTGACGCTGTACCTGGCGCAGGTGAGCGCAATTCTTGTAATTAGATCTCTCCCTTTATTAGTAGGAGCCGGGACCACAGAGGGAGAGCTGAGCTGTGTGACACTACAGTTGCTGTGAAGCCTGGAGACGAGTCAAAAGCGAACTCTGCAGACACGGGACTGCCCCGTGAACATTGTGTGGAGAATAAATTCATTCTGACTGTCCAGAGAACCTAACACCTCACATTTTGGCGCCCAAACAGAGACTGGACAAAGGATGGAACAGCGGCAGATAGATGTATTGGCGACGATGATGGGGGAGCTCGTAACCATGCATCGAGACCAGGTGGTGGCTCACCGTGAGCAGCTGGCAGAGCTGCAAGCACAGACCGGGGCTCTGGCTCAGCAGCTGGCGCAGATGAGGCAATCAACTGTTTCCTCATCGACCGGAGTCTCCCTAGCAGGAATGTCCCTGCAGAGGATGGGGCCAATGGACGATCCACAGACGTTCCTGGACGCCTTCGCAACCACTGCAGCGGCGTGTGGCTGGCCACGGGAGGAGTGGGTGGTCCGTCTTCTTCCGCTGCTCTCCGGGGACGCGCAGACCGCGGCACTGGCCCTGCCGGCGGCCGCAAGGGGGAGTTACCAGGACGTCAGAAAGGCGGTGCTGGATCGCCTGGGTTTCTCCCCGGAGGACCATCGTCGCCGGTTCCGAGGAGCGAGGCTGGGGCCGACTGACAGACCGCTCACCTACACCCAGCAGCTGCGTGATTCGGCCGCTAGGTGGCTGCAGCCGGGGGAGTCGGCGGGGGAGACGAAGATGCTGGAGGCCATAGTGGTGGAGCAGTTCATCGGGGGTCTTCCGCCCAGGACAGCCTCCATGGGGCGGTCAGTCTGGCAGAGGATCCCCAGCAGCCAGGAACGGGATCAGCGAGACCCGAGGGACGGCCAATGCCGATGCCCCGACGGAGCACAGTGACCCCCTCTACTCCCGTTATGAGCCCCCAGCTAGAACAAAATTCCGTATTAAGAGCTTCCTCTCCTCTGTTACAGGTCCCGGGCGCACGGAATGCTGACTCAGCCCCACAGAGAGCCGCTCAGGCGTCTGGGCAGGAGTGTTGGGGGTGCGGACAGCTCGGACACGTGTGCCGTGACTGTCCATCCATGGAGGTGGGGCAAGTGATCCGAGTGGACGGACCCCCAGCGCCCCTCCCCCGGTCCAGAGGGACATACAGGGTTCCGGTAAGGATCCAGGGGTGTATATATCAGGCAATTGTGGATTCAGGCTGTCAGCAGTCTCTGATACACGAGAACCTGATTCAAACCGGGGCTTTGGATAACGGGGCTGTGGTGAAGGTTAAATGTGTTCACAGAGACGTTCACCGGTACCCTGTTGCTTCTATTGGGGTCTATTATAAGGGGGAGAAGTGGCCCGTCCGTTTTGCGGTCAGCTCTCGGCTGTCACACTCTGTGGTGTTAGGAACTGATTGGCGGGGATTCCACAGTTTATTAGGGGACTGTTCCTGGTCATTGAGAAATGATAGTGTGGGCACAGTGCTGAGCGCAGACCTGTCTCTTATACACATCTAGATGTGTATAAGAGACAGCTACGGAGGAGCAGCCTGAACTTGTTGTCAAATTGCAGACACGGGACTGCCCTGTGTTCTTTCTGATAACAATAAACAATTGGATGGCCAGCTGGTCCAGCCCGGCGCTACATTGTCATTTCCCTATTTTTCAATGATCAGGGACAGACTCTACAGAGTGTGTCAGACGCGTGACGGCAGCGAGTGTGCTTTGCTGTTAGTGCCGAGGAGTCACCGGCAGGTGATTCTCACATCGGCTCATCATCACCCGATGGCTGGGCATATGGGCTGCCAGAAAACATTAGACCGCATCACGGAACGATTTTACTGGCCAGGCATTCAAGGGGATGTGCGCCGCTTTTGCACGTCATGCCCTGAGTGCCAGAGGGTAAACCCGCCCACTACACCGCGTGCCCCACTGCGGCCATTGCCGCTGATGGAGGTCCCGTTTGAACGTATTGGAATGGATCTAATCAGGCCGTTCCATCGCAGTGCACGCGGGTACCGGTTCGTTCTGGTAGTGATAGACTACGCCACGAGATACCCGGAAGCCGTGGCGCTGCGTAACATCTCTGCAAAGAGTGAGATGTGTATAAGAGACAGGGCGGTGCTGGATCGCCTGGGTTTCTCCCCGGAGGACCATCGTCGCCGGTTCCGAGGAGCGAGGCTGGGACCGACTGACAGACCGTTCACCTACGCCCAGCAGCTGCGTGATTCGGCCGCTAGGTGGCTGCAGCCGGGGGAGTCGGCGGGGGAGATCTGAAGTCTATGATCCGGAAGTTCATTCAGGAGGACAGTCCAAGCTGGGATAAGTGGCTAGACCCCCTGTTGTTCGCAGTGCGCGAGGTTCCCCAGGCCTCCACGGTGTTTTCCCCTTTTGAATTGTTGTTTGGCAGGAAGCCAAGAGGCGTGTTGGACCTAATTAAAGAAAGCTGGGAGGAAGGTCCAAGCGCCAGCAAAAATGAAGTTCAATA
>JAFBJS010028008.1:464924-485315 GCA_016785265.1 Paraplagusia blochii
AATTTACCCACACTCAGGGCCATTTTTACTGCTGATAATCTGTCTCTTATACAAATCTAGATGTGTATAAGAGACAGGGACTGCCCCGTGAACATTGTGTGGAGAATAAATTCATTTCAAACGTTGTCCGTTGTCCGTGAGTCTGACTGTCCAGAGAACCCAACACCTCACAATTGTATTTTTTTTAAAGTGAATGAATGTCTGTTTGTATGTATTACTAATTTATTTATTTATTGATGTTTTTCTGCACCTTATTAGAGTAGCACTCGAATTTCGTTGTATGTATCTATGTGCAATGACAATAAAGGCATTCAAAGATTCGGATTTTTGGATTGGTTTCCCGCTCCATGGCACCGCCCATAAAATGGCGTTAGACATATACACAACATTGGCCGCTTCCTCCCACTAGAACGGCAAGCCCATAGACACATATGCATCTATTCATCATGTCTATGAAGGTTGTGTCACTTGGGGTGTGTAAACTGTGACGACAGCTGATTTGATTGGAGTTCAGGTAGTGGGTATTACTCTGATCTTGGCAATATGGCAGACAACACAGATGAAATTTACAGTGTTTCTCATTAAAATCATAGGTTTGGACCTCATTTGGAAAGATAGATAAAAGCAACGCTATTTGCGGACTAGCTGTAGAGCGACAATTGAATGCACTAGAGGTCAAATAAACCTGAGCAGTCACCTGGAGAGATGGCAGATGACTGATGACTCTGTGACAATGACGATGATCCTGGCACCGATAACTGAATTTATCGCTTCTAATATTGCAAAACAACGTCTTGTGTGACAATCTGGTTGCAGGAGCGCAGCTACAGCTAACTTTTATAAAACTGTAGGCATGTATTTCACTAAAATATGTCAAATGATCCTGATATACTTTTAATGGAGATAAAATACAAATTGTCAATCAGTATAAATATGTTTTTAACATTTTCTTTGTTAATGATTCATTGTTTGGTTTTTAATCACATTTACCTTTTTGATCATTTTAAACATTTTGCTGACATATATTATATATTGTTTGTAATTTTGATTTGAATTACAGATCAAATCATTAAACCTCTTACCATTAACCATTTACCATTAAACGACAAATTCTGATGACTTTGTCTGTGGTTTGGAGAGAAGAGAAACTTATATGACACATCATCACATAATTCCAGAGCCTGTTATTGTGTTTTTGACTCTGTCCATGGTATTTTGACCAATCAACACTACTAGGTACAAGAAAAGTGTACATGGTCCCATAGTTCTGTTTCAGGAACTACTTATGGACCTCCAACCGCTGGCGGCAGTATTTTCTCTTCAGTATCTTAACTAGGGCGTCCGATACATAGGTCCACCGATCAATATCGGGCCGATATGAGCATAATTTTTAATTTTTGATTATATTGGTATTTGTTTTTCCACTGATAATATTAATCCAATGCTGCAAAGTCGCTGTCTCGGCAAGTACACTGGACTTCCGCACGAGGAACTGAGTCTGCAGTATTGACACCCTGACCGACACGTGATTAATGTCATTTAAAGAGACAGCTACAATGAGCAATGCTACAGTAAATGTCGGTGGTCGGGAATTTTTTTGTGGATAGAAAACTGTAATTCTTAATGATTGCAACGAGCTGGTCATGTGATGGTGGGGGTAAGATTTTAACGATTCATCCCGAGGCGTTTTCATGCAGCAAAGTAAAGATAAACAACACGGATTGGATTCAGTGAAACGACAACAGCACAGCAGCAGCCGCAGCAGCGGTAACTGTCACTCTCTCTCTCTCTCTCTTAAAGACTCAGAGTTAAATACGGTAACGAACAGACAAGAGCAAAACAGTTAAATACGGTAAAGAGAAGAGCAAAAGAAATCAGACCAACTTCAATGAATTCATCGTCCTGGAGAAGCCGTTCTCTCCAGTACACAACAGCGTTTTTACTAAACGTGTGGAGTTTCTGTAGCCGGACTAATTGTATTCGAAATAAGTATTTCTCGGACATTTGCCAGTGAAATGCCATTCTGTGTCTTCTCTCATGTCACCAACGAGAAGAGTCGTTAACACTGTGATGATGCTGAAATGTTTTTTTCTTTAATTAAAGAGGGCTTTTTACTCTTATACTGCAGCTGTTTCTATCTGTGCCCATTTATATTGCCTATTGTTGTGAGGGCTGAATGAGCCCGGTTTAAAACGCTAAACAATGTTTTTAGAAAGTTATTCTGTCCAACACTAGACATTTCTTGTTTACATCAAATGCTGCAAATAGAATCATAGGACTGTTTCAGACAAAATGGTAAAAAATAAATGTGTCATTTTTTCATAACTTATATTGTAGTAGTGTGTTTATGTTGTACACAGTTATTTATAGAAAGCATTTAGTCTGGCATCAAACTAATTCAGGGGAAATTAGCTGTCTATATCTGTATCGGTATTGGTTCATATCGGTATCGGAAATTAAGTGTATGGGCAGCATCGGTTAATATCAGTATCGGTAAATGTTAAATCGGACATCCCTAATCTTAACTAATAATAGTAAGAAGGAACCCTACTATTATCTTATTCTCTATTCTTAAATTTTAATTCCCGGGCATGTATTCCACCATTCATTCTTTTGGCGGCAGTGGTGCCCTATTGGTTAAGGAAGTGGACTTGGGTCCACAAGGTCTGCGGTTGGAATCCCCCTTCCGTCAAGTTACTGCTGAGGTGCACGGAGCATGGTGGAACATGGTATCCCCACACACTGCTCCCCGGGAGCTCAAAAGCTGCCCACTGCTCACTTTGATGCGCTGTGTTGAAGACTCTTATAGTGAACACCAAAACTGTATTTAGGACCTAGTATCGTTTCCAACTGCCATGTTATTCCAACCAATCAGCACTTTAGTTAAAAAGAATGTGTTAATGGTCCCATATCTTTCCGTTACAAAACAATATTATTTTTTGGACCAAACCAATCAACACTATTGGAAAGTAAGAAAATGTGAATGGTCCCATACTTTAGAAAAGGAAAGGTTTTGGAATGAGCTTTACTTTATACACCATCATTTATTTCAGGACATACAATTATATCTCTCATTTAGTGAATGGTCCTACTTTAATATTATACATCACTATCTTTTTCTGGAACTACTATTCCAAATCTGACTGCTGACTTCAGTATTTCAACACTATTAGTTAGAAGGGAAGTGTAAATGGTTCCAGATTCATATTACACACCATTACATGTTTCAGGCCCTTCAAAGTGTTCCAGACACTTCAAAAACCTATTTGAAACTAATATTCTAATTTTGATGGCTGGCCACGGTATTCACCAATCAACACTGTTAGTTAGAAGGAAAGTGTAAATGGTCCCAGTCTCTTACTTCAAACACCATTAGCTACTACAGCACCAGCTATTAGGTTTTTATCTGTTGGGCTTGGTAATTTCACCGATCAACACTACTTCTGACCGCTGGAGTATATCAACCAATCAACTTGTCTGAGTATATTCTCAGTCATCTAGGTTTCTTGAAGTCGTTTGATCTCCAGATGAGCTAGGTCTAGAGGTGTGAATGCCTCTAGACCTGAGACTGTACATTCAGCTCACCAGGAACAGGGTGTTTGGAGGAAAGTGTGAATTGTCCCAGACACCATTACCCTAAGAGAATTCTGTTTTTGGCCGCTGGCCTTGGTATTTTAACCAACCACTCTAATAGTATGTAAATAAGTAAGAGTTAGAAAGTAAATACCACATTCTGAATCCACTATTCTATTATTGACTCCTGTCTGTGTTATTACAACCAATCAACCCCTTTTATACCGTTTTCACATTGGCACTTTCTTCGGTATTTGTTTCGCTCCCCGTTTGCATTCACATTACAAACGCGCATTCGCTCTTCCACTAATGCGCATTAACTAATCCACCTCTAGTCGGGGGTTTCAATACCGAATCAACTAATAAGGGCATGAAGCAATAAAAAGTAAAACGGTTGTCGCTCTCCGCGTGTGTGTGAACACAACAACACCCGTATTAGTTTAACGAGCTGGTAAAATCTTGCGCATGCTCTATACACAATATACCACAATACACCGCTATATGTTGCTGCGTTATCAGGATTACAAAAAAAAGTCCTCATATTTTCTCTCATTATCTTCTTCATTCGTTCTTTGTTTCTCCTTCTCATCGCCTTCATACATTGCCTTGATCTTTCTTTAAACTGCTCCATTTGTTCCTCAAAATTGCACGTGCGTTTGTTGACAGAATCCATGTTGAATATAACCGCATATTAACTGGATCTTGTTATATAACTACGTGATCAAATTGAAACTGGACCATGGTTAGACTAATGCGCATTCGCTCCCTTATTGTGTGTGAATGCAAATTGGGTATTGAATGCACAGCGAATACCAAATTAAACTGAATGTGAATGCAAAGTGAATTGAATGCGGATTAGTTAACACGGGATCGAATCCTGAATTACCTACTTCGGTATTCGATTCCAAATTGAATGAGAAAACATTGTTAACTAACAATGTTTTCTCATTCAATTTGGAATCGAATAGGAACATGCAAATGGATTCTTTACTCACACACAGCTACCTATGTCAATATTAAATAATTTGATCGTTATATCAACCAACCAACACTGTTATTGTGAAGAAAAGTGTCATAGGTCCCAGATTTTCACTTCACTCAACCTATTTTACCATATTTTTTCCACTGCTATTTCATTGATTCCCTTTCATAGTATGAGAACTCGACCACATCACGTTTTTGTTTAGGAAAGCAACAAAACATCTTGTTGTTCCGTATATTTCAGTTCTTTTTTCAGTTCATATTCTTTTAAGTAAACAAATTAACACAAAGCAGAAATAAAATATTTATATAACAGTAATAAAATAGAATTAGAATATAGTCCAAATACAATACACATTTTCTTCCTTTCCACTATTTATTGTTTCAATGCAAAATATTCTCAACAAATATCTCTTTTACATAAGAAAAAAAAATAACAGTAGTAAAATACAATTAAGTATAGAAGTCACCTTAAAGTGATTTGATAGACTGCATGAAAAGTTAAGTAAATGTAACTGTAAATGTAACTTCTTAACATCTTGTAAGGCATTTACAAGAGTAATCTAAGAGTTTGGGACCATTTAAACTTTCTCCAGGGGAAAAAATAGTTTATGAAGTGTAATGTTAGAGTCAGGGACTATTTAGAAACTTTGTGAGGCAGAGGATATGTGCAAGTAATTACTTTCAAGTGTAATTTTACAGACGACAATTTTATATATTTGTGTATGTTTCTTTTCATCTTTAAAAAAAGTGACAGTGTTTTGAAATGTTATAAAATCAATAGGTCTACTTACAGTTCCTAAAGGCACCTACTAAAATCCAACATCACTGCATCCACAGATACAGTAAACGCATTGTTGCTGACAGCCTCAGTATCACTCAGTGTTGGCATTAAGCACCTGAAACCAGAAAAATCAAAAAGAAAGAGCATGTTCACAATATGACCTCTCAACAGTAAATGTTGGTAGATGGTTGGTATTCTTTGTTTGTGCCTATTTAATATATATATATTAACTAAATATATATGTAAATGATACATTGGGTAAAAGCGAATGCAAAAGCTATCTGCAAAATATATTTCAGTATTTACGAAAATATTGAGTACTAATCCATGGATATAAAAAGTAAATTTGGTTTCACTAAGAAGGATTACAGAGTTAATTGTCAGGACTGCGGGGGCTCTGCAATTGCCTTGATCAGATGCACCTGGTTGTTTTTCCCAAGCTGACACTGATGAGCACACAGGGTTTAAAAGCAGTGGCCTTACTCACCGTGGTGTCAGATTGTTTTTCCTGGTTGGAGCGTTAGGACGTTCACGTCGTACTTCAGTTCGGTTTTTTGAGACATCTCTGTTTTGTATTCGGTCCTCATTAGAGTTCTTAAGTATTTTTTCCCTTATGGATGAAGTCCCGTTTTTTGGATCCTGTAGATTTATTTGTTCATGGACATTTTTTATTTAGGATCTTTTTCAGTTTTGGACTTGATTTTCTGCCTGTTATTAATTAAACCCTTTACGAACTTCAATTCCTCCTTTTGATTTTTTCCTGGATGTTGCATTCGGGTTCAAGCCTGAGAAGACCGTGACAGTTAATATTAGAAGAAATCCATATCTACTACTACTGTTTATTTAAAATAAAGTACACCCAGTAATATTAATAATAGAATAACTTGTTTATAAATATCATCAAGCATTAATTTGCTGCAGAAACAAATAGAATGGTATTTTCCAAATTAAGTTAAATGCTAACTAAATGTTGCTGCCATGTATTACAAAAAAACAAAGCATGTAAAAGCATGTTATTATGTAAAGCTGGGAAAGAAATTGTGTATTCTATTATTGTCTATTATTGATTAAATTGAAACTGGACCATGGTTAGACTAGTCCGAGACCATCCTTCCCAAAACTGGTAATTAAATGGTCTTCTGCTGCCCCAAAATTGTTACATTGTTCATAAATTTGATAAATTACATTTGTGATGAAGAGTCGACCTAAAAAGTACAAAACATATTTTATTTATTACCTTTTTTATTTATTAAAAAAAATAAAGAGCTCACTGTGGTTTTCTTTTTCAAATTCCATTACATTACATTAGATGCTACTTGACTATCCTACCGATGCTGTGACATTGGTTACAGCAGCAAATCATCAATCAGCATTCATAAACATCCAATCAGAAAGCTTAATATAGTTGAAATCTGATACCGTCACCACCATTCCATCAGTTCATCTACTTTTGTTATAGGTCCGCCATTTTGTTGAATGCAGTAAAGATAAGCGCTGATAGAAGATGGGCTTAAAACTGAGAACCCTGTTCTTGTAAGCCTCTCAAACAGTTCTAATTAACTAACAGACCATTTCAAATTATTGTTTTGTAAATTTTTAATTAGAAGCCACCTTTAATGTAGTACATTCAAGCAGATAACATCGACTCCTCATAAATTTAATAATCCATTATCGTGTCAAATTTTTGAAAGATGAAAGACTTTGGGGCAGATGGAGTAGAAGGAAGAAACCCATTTAAAAAATGGTGGCAAAGTGTTGATTCAGGGTATCAAAGCATCCATTGATAAACAGCCACGAAGAGTTGCCCAGGGACGACCAGCATAAACATTTAAATGTACACGCATGTCGCATACCATACCTTATATAATGAGAATATTTTAAACCGTGGGCATTAAAAATTCTATTAACTAAAGTAAAATAAGCTTTTACTTAGAGAGGAAGGAGATAACCCATTCAAATAAATTTTGGCAAAGTACAAATTCTGACTGTGAGACAATGCTTTTTGGAGATTTGTTTTGTTATTAATTCATTGTTAACAACCACATTTATTCATTTCATCCCAAAATACTTTTGACAGAGAGCAGGTTGAGATTGTCGAGACCTACAGATACCTCGGGCTGTGGCTGGACAACAGGTTAGATTGGGCACTCAACACCATGCAGATTGTACAAGAAGACGCAGAGTAGGCTCCACTTCTTGAGGAGACTAAGGTCTTTCATCTGATAGAAGCTCCTAAAGATGTTTTACCAGTCAGTCAGTCATTTGCTCATTTGGAGAGCAGCACATCAAAGAAGGACCTAATTAGACTGGAAAAGCTAATTAGGACGTCTAGTTCTGTGGTGGGCACAAACCTGAACTCACTCAAAAAGTCTGTGTGTGTGTGTGTACACTCATGTAATGGATATACGTGGTCTTAGGTAGCACTTGTATATTTTTGTGTGTATATGTAAGTGAATAACCAACATATGTAGGCATATGTACATTTGGGTGTGTTTGTTTGTAGATATATGTACACCTGTGTGCAGCTATACACATACACAAAATAATGATGATAATAGCATAATATTATAACAAAATATTGTCATTATCATAATGAAATATGAATATGAAATAAATATCTATCTATCTTCCTTTTTTTTCAAAAGAAACCAGTAACCCAGCAGCATTCTAAAGAAAACCAATAATGAAAACTGAATAGCATTAATAATAAATACGTTTTTTAGTTTTGTACTTCTACTAAATCTCATAAGCCGCTTGAATTGGAAATTTACTTAAAAAAAGTAATTTTGACCTGGAGGACATGCACTGTAAACAGAATTTGAGATTCACTAGCACCCACAGAGAATGCCGATGGATATGGGTATCCATCGGTATGCACCCTGTACATATTTAAGTTCCTGCTGGTATTTGCTCAGCACTCCTTCTGGGTGAAAAATTTCTTTATATGACACATAAAGTATAGTAAAGCCAATAGCTAAGGCCTCAGTATTGTCCAAAATATGTTGTATATGAAAATATTTCATTAAATGGGACAACAGAGTAATTCCAGACAGAAAACTATATTAACATTTATTTTCCCAAAAACTCACACAACAGTGTTTAAATAACTTGGTTATTACTATGATCAAGCAATAGAAAACACAACACTATTGTAGAAATCAGGTTGCCTTTTAGCTGTTATTGATTTCTGATTGGCTGACGGTGTCTCTTTATTATTTTGATTATATATCTTGATTATATTTTAATTATTTGCTGCAAAGAACAAATAAATGGGATTTTCCAAATTAGTTTAGTCCCTGGACTGAATACGAGTTGCTTTTACATCCTGTGTATTACTCATATACTGTGTAAAACCTATACTAAGTAAAGCCTGGACAAAAAATTGTGTTATTAATAATTAATACCAACAGAAAACTTTAAAAGCTATTTATTATTGTTCAATCCATTTTTTTCTCGAAACGTTTTTATTAATGGTTATCTTTTGCCACCGCCTAATCAGCCCTAAACTTGTTACGTTATTTATAAATTAAATAAATTTTTCAAATATCAAATACAATTTCTGATTAAGAGTCACCTTAATAAGTACATAAAAAAGCATTTATGAACGTCAATTTATTTATGCAGACAATTTTAAAGAGATTACCATGTTTTCGTTTTTGTCAAATTCTACCTTTTGCCTGTCTTCCTTATCGCGTTCTCTCCCTTTGACAAGATGGCTGGCCTGTTTATGTTAGATACTGGATGAATATTCTAGCAATGTATTGTCATTGGGTACAGCAGTCAATCATCAATCAGCATTCGCCTACGACCAATCAGAACGCTTAATACAGATAAAACTGATACCAATCAATAACTTAAATGTGAACATGTGTTCACCTCTTTAACATTCAAAGCACTCATCTTCCCTTTTAAAGGTCCGCCATTTTATCACAGACTGGAGAACAGAACAGAATAAAGATTAACGTCGATGAAAGATGGACTTTGAACGCGTAAGTAAAAGACCTTTTTAGATTATTGTTGTTTATATTTTAATGACAATACACCCTTATTGCAGAAAAAAATCAGAAAACATTGACTCACTACAAATGTATTAATCCAGTAAGGTATCATTTTTTGAAAAATGCTAAAATTTAGTGGCAAATGGAGGGGAAGGACAGAACCCATTAAATAAGTGTTGGTAAAGTACGGATTTGGACTATGATGGACGCCTTTTGGAGAATTGTTTATTATTATTATTCAATCTATATATGATTGCATTTATTCAGTTTTCTTAAAATATTTTTTAAAAGACCCCAGCAACACAGCAGCATTCGGGAGGAAAACTGAATACTGTTGAAAATGAATTTCTTTTTGAGTGTCTTTCTTTACAATGCGTGATGATGGTAAATATGAAAAGTACATTTGTGCAGATAACGTCGGTGTTTGGTTCAAAGTACCCACGAAGATTCCCTAGTGCCGAGGGACAACCTGAATGAATTCAAATATGTACTTGCCACGCATACCATGCTGTTTAGAATAAGAAGCTTGTTATAACGTGGTCATATTAAAATCGCATTACCTACGGTAAAATAAGTTTTCACTTAAGGTAAAATATGTTTTGTAAAGATACTCTTTTATGCTTTCATTTCTTGTTTTGTCAAAACAGATGCTCTAGTAGATTCCAAGCAAACTTTGGCTTAAATCTTCTGACCATGGCGCTCTTAAAAATATAGGCTCAAGTGATTTTTTTCACCAAATGTCTTGTCCTGAATGTGTGCACAGCTTCTGCAAAAATACTTATTTCAAATTATATGATGCTACTGTTGGTTTTTCTGTTCAATATTTTTTTTTTCATTTTCATTTATTTGAAACTTTATTTTACATTGTATGGAGATGATTCCAAATTCTCCCAGTCTTATGAAAGGTTTTAGTCTTCTCATCATTCATCGTTTCCTTTATTTCAGGGAAAACCTCATCTTATTTTGCTATTACAGGCTCTTAATGAAGCTAATGTTTGCTGACACTGGATTGAGTGCTACTGAGACTGTCAGCATCTAAGTTCGTCCTTGTATCCAGATACAGTAATCAAATGGTTGTTGATAGCCTCAGCAGCACTCAACACGGTGTTGGCATTGGTAGAACTCATTAAGCACCGGAAACCTTAATGGATGTAGAGACTTTGCCTGCTTTAAGTCAAAGATGAAAGGGCTTATGTTAACTTTTAGACTATTCAATTACTGGGATTGATTGGAAAGATCATATGTGATATCATGTTTCTAAGACCCTTTAAAATTGTAATGTTATTGCCAGAATTCAGCGTCTGTGCATAAATTAGAGGTTAGACATTTTGGGAAGTAAACATTTGAAACTGAGTTATTCAGAGCTGCATGGTCAAAAGGTTTAAGCAAAGGAGGAATCTTCAGGAGGAATCTCACAAAGCATGTGGATTGTCAGAACAAGCTGTGGAAAGCATAAAATGGGAATTTCTTTACCAAAAATATTTTACCTCAATTGAAGACTTATTTCACTATGGGTAATGCAATTTTAAACGACCATATTATTACAATCTTCTCACAATATACAGTATATATACATTGATTTTTATCAACCAATCAATCAAATTATATTTATATACCCCACATTTACAAATCAAATTTGTCACAAAGGGCTTTACAGGGTTGGTAACATCCTCTGTCCTTAGACCCTCAGCCCGGGTAAGGAAAAACTACTGAGGAGAAAAAACCCACAGGAGAGGGATCCACTCCCTGGACGGACAGACAGTGCAATGGATGTTACCAGAGCATAAAAATACACTATAATAAAACAAGTCCAAAGGAACAACACATAGTCAAATTTTAAAAGCTTCCAGTAGCTGTTATGTAGCTATTTGAGGCTATGATCCTGGTCATCATACTGCTGGTCCTCCTAGTCCTGGAGGTCATGGTTGCGACATCAGTCCATTTGTGTCGTGGCATTTTCCCATTTATCAGCAACAGGAATGGGAAAGAGAAACAGAAAAAACAGTACTTTAAAACAGATTTCAATAGATTGGGGGAGAGAGTGGAGTAGAGAGACAGGGACGAGGAGGAGGGATGGGGGGGTGCTCAGACTATGCGCTCATTCTAAATGTTATAGGTTTTTATAGCCAAACTTATAGCCGCTTGGTGTAAACTAAAGGATTGGTGTTAAACATTCAAAAAGTTCCCATAGGCAACATTAAATAGATGGGTTTTTAGTCACACCTTAAAGGTATATATCGAATCAGAATCCCTAACATGAAGCGGAAGCTGATTCCACAGAAGAGGGGCTTGGTAGCTAAAGGCTCTACCACCTGTGCTGCTCTTAATAATTTTGGGAACCACTAATAGACCCAAATCTAGTGATTGGAGCGGTCTGCTAGGTTTATAGGGGAAGAGTAGGTCCTTGATGTAGGAAGGGGCAAGATTATTTAGGGCCTTTTAAGTTAATAGTAGAACTTTGAAATCAATTCTACTTTAAAGTTGGGAGCCAGTGCAGGGAGGCTAAGATGTGGTCCCGTCTTTTGGTTCCAGTCAATATACGGGCTGCCGCATTTTGGACCAGTTGAAGGTTCTTTAAGGACCTGAAGGAAATTCCTGATAAAAGAGAATTGCAGTAATCCAGCCTAGAATTTATGAAGGCATAGATTAGTTTTTCTGCATCTTTACGGGATAGAATATTTCTAATTGCCTTAATATAACATAAATGGTAGAAGGCAATTCTGCAAATTTGCTTAACATGTCCATCAAAATTTAAGCTATTATCGGATAACACCCCCAGGTTCCTGACAGTAGAGCGGGAGGGTTGAATATTTCCGTCCAGGTTCAATCCCTGGATCAACACTGGTGGATCAGTGCGTTTTTGCCCTAATACTATAACCTCGTTTTTTTCTGTATTTAGAAGCAGGAAATTTTCATCCAGTCATCCATGTGTGGATGTCTTTAAAACATGACTGAAGTGGAGGTTCGTTGTTTAGGTCGTCAGGCCTTGCAGTTAAATACAACTGGGTATCATCTGCATAGCAGTGGAAATCTATATTATGTTGTCTAATAATTTTGCCTAGAGGAAGCATATACAATGTAAAAAGAATTGGCCCAAGTACAGAGCCTTGTGGAACTCCGCAATCAACTCTAGTGTGTTCAGAGGAGTCCTCATTTATTTGAACAAATTGGAACTTATCTGTTAGATAGGATTTAAACCAAGCAAGTGCAGTTCCTTTGATTCCAACATGGGGTGCTTTGAATCAGGCTCCCAATGAATCGGCACTTATGCACATGCTCATGCAATGTTAAGTACAAGACAAAAAAAGAAATCAACAGTATGTAATTTTCTCTATTGGTTTCCTTGTGAATGCTGCTAGCTATCTAATGTCTTTTGACATACCATATTTTGGGAGACAACAAATGAATGCGACTGTATGAGAATTAATAAAGTAATGCCAGATGTTGGTAGGAATCTAGTAAATTACCATATATATCACTGTGGTACCACACATACCACAAAATGCCAATTTACTAAACATATATGATACATAAAGTATAGTAAATGCAATAACTAAGTCTATTGTCCAAACAATTTGGTATTTTGAAATGTTTAACTAAATAAGACAGATTTTATGGTGTTCTCTCTTCTGGCCTTCAACAAGATGGCTAATATGTTCAAAGTTAGATGCATAACTGTTATATCCTATCAGTGATTGCAACATTCAAAATTAGGTTAAGCAACATTCAACAACTAGACATGAAAACCATGTTCTGATAAGACCTCCAAAATTCTTAATTGTTAATGGACTGTTTTTAATATACAGTATGTGATATATATTTTTTATTAAAAGAGATCTTTCATTCAGAAAACTTGATCAAATAACAATGGGCTCCTCAGAACTCTAATAGTCCAACATCATGTCAAATTTTTAAAAGAATCCAAAACATTTTTGGCAGATGCAGGCAGAGGATAACCCACTCAAATAAGTGTTGGCAAAGTATGGAATCCTACTGTGACAGAATACTTTTTTAGAGATTTCTATTCTATATTATTTATCAAAAAATAACTTTCCAGGTAGTGCTAGCAGAATTGCAAGAAAGGCATGTACAGGACTGTCTCAGAAAATTAGAATATTGTGATAAAGTTCATCATTTTCTTTAATGCAATTAAAAAAACAAAAATGCCATACATCCTGGATTCATTACAAATCAACTGAAATATTGCAAGCCTTTTATTATGTTAATATTGCTGATGATGGCTTAGAGCTTGAGGAATGCTGATTATGGCTTAGAGCTTGAGAAAACTCAAAAATCCTATCTCAAAAAATTAGAATATCAACAAAAAGTATACCAGTGGGCTAGTCAATCAATCACTTGAGTCGTCTAATTAACTCAAAACACTTGCAAGGGTTTCCTGAGCCTTTAAAAACACTCACCTTGGTTCAGTAAACTAAATCACAAGTATGGGGAAGACTACTGATCTGACTGCTGTCCAGAGGACCATCATTGACAACCCCCGACCCTCCACACCCACCCCCCTGTTGGATCTGGTGTCTTTCAGCTTCTTCTTCACAATACTCCACAAATTCTCAATGGGGTTCAGGTCGGGGGAATTGGCAGGCCAATCGAGGACAGTAATGCCATGGTCAGTACACCAGTTACTGGTGCTTTTGGCACTGCTGTCTCTTATACACATCTGGAGTGTGTGTGTGTGTGTGTGTGTGTGAAGTAAAGATGCTCTAAAATCTCTTGGTACACAGCAGCATTTACTCTGGACTTGATGAAACACAGTGGACCAACACCAGCAGCTGACATGGCTCCCCAAACCATTGCAGACTGTGGGAACTTAACACTGGATTTCAAGCAACTTGGATTTTGCTCCTCTCCAGCCCTTCTCCAGACTCTGGCGCCTTGACTTCCAAATGAAATGCAAAACTTGCTTTCGTCTGAACAGAGGACTTTGGACCACTCTGCAACTGTCCAGTGCTTCTTTTCGATAGCCCAAGTCAGATGCTTCTTCCGTTGTTTTGAGTTCAGAAGTGGCTTGACCATGGGAATACGGCTATTGTAGCCCAATTCCCGGACACGTCTACCTGCACTCCAGCTTCAGCCCACTGTCTTTGAAGCTCCCCCAAATTGTGAAAGCGGCTCTTCTTCACAATGCCGTTAAGGCTGCGGTCATCTCTTTTGGTTGTGCAGCGTTTTCTGCCACATTTCCCCCTTCCAACAGACTTTTTATGAATGGGCTTTGAAACTGCACTCTGTGAACAGCCTGCTTTTTGACAAATTTCTTTTTGTGTCTTACCCTCCTGACACCTGATGGAAGGTGTCAATGATGGTCCTCTGGACAGCGGTCAGATCAGTAGTCCTCCCCATACTTGTGATTTAGTTTACTGAACCAAGGTGAGTGTTTTTAAAGGCTCAGGAAACCCTTGCAAGTGTTTTGAGTTAATTAGACGACTCAAGTGATTGGTTGACTAGCCCACTGGTATACTTTTTGTTGATATTCTAATTTTTTGAGATAGGATTTTTGAGTTTTCTCAAGCTCTAAGCCATAATCAGCAATATTAACATAATAAAAGGCTTGCAATATTTCAGTTGATTTGTAATGAATCCAGGATGTATGGTATTTTTGTTTTTTTAATTGCATTATAGAAAATAATGAACTTTATCACAATATTCTAATTTTCTGAGACAGTCCTGTATGTATGTAAGCCCCAAACATAAAAAGAATCACATGAATCACATTTTTTTGTCAATTTTATTTGATTTGATTCTAAAAGAATATATTCTATAGCAGGGGTATTCAACTAAAACGCCAAGAGGTCCAGTCAGAAAAAAACAATTCAAATAAAGGTCCACAACATCATGTCCAACTTGCCAGTGTTATGTATACTATAATATTATATAGTATAATATATGTAGTAGTAGTATTAACATCTTCAAATAAAGCTCTTAACCTAAGAGAAATAAGGTGTAGCAACAGCTTATATAATTTTTCTTTAACACACCTTGTCAGAACAATCTCAACCACTTAAACAATACAAATCATAACAAATCAAATCACTTTCAGTTTCTCTGAACCCGCTTCCTTGACTCTCTCTCTCTCTCTCTCTCCACGTCTGTGGCGGCTGTTTCCCTCCCTCTCACTCTGCCTGCGGCTGTTAACTGCCGAGAATGCCGAGAGTTGATTGGCTGAAAAGCAACACATGGGATAATTTAACCTGTACACGATTGGTCAGTTTATTTCCTGCAGCTTTTCCTGTGTTTACAATGGCGTTGGCCATTGTTGCGCACCTTAAACTATCCCATTAAATTCATCTGCCGTATAAATAGATTATAGATCCAGGTCTGTACAGAATTATCCCTGGGTCCGGACACGGACCGCGGCCCGCCAGTTAGTGATCCCTGTTTTCAGAGGAGCAACGGTAGTTCATCATTGCGTTCAGCCCTCTGAAAGTGTACTTGGGGCCTCTGCAGTCTTGGTTTGCGGTGGTGCTGGTTGGAAGGCACCAGAAAGTTTCTGCATACCTGGTAAGTAAATATATTCAATAAACACAACACAATTGTATGATAATGTTTTTTGCGTTTACACTTCATTTTAAAACAATACTTCGCATTGGATGGATTTTACTATGGTTATATTTGCGTGTTTAACAGCCTCAGACACTATTTTCTGAAAGTGCTTGCATAACTGGTAAGTAAATATATTCAATAAACACAACACAATTGTTTAATATTGTTTTGTGCATTTACACTTCATTTTAAAACAATTGTTTGCGTTGGTTGATTTTTACTATGGTTAGACTTGCGTGTTTAACAACCTCAGACACTAATTTCTGAGAATCTCTGATTATTTACACTTGAAGCTATTACTATTCCAAGAAATATTATCAGAAAACACATTTGAAGTTAATTCTTTTTAAAATGTATCATATCTCTGTAAACAAAGTTTACTTACTTATCCAAGCTGGTTATACCAGCAGACTCCAAATAAAAAGTAGAAAACATTGCTAACTACTGTCAAATTCAGGTAAAAACACAACAGAGCATGGCTTTTATTGTTGGAATCAGTTTGATCCTTGGTGTAAACGTAACTCCATTCAGTGTTAAACATATCACAATCAACAAGTTACTTTTTTTTACGCAATCTTCGGTAACCTTTCACGTAATGCTTCTAAATGTAATTTGCATGCCTTATAAGAAAAATTTATATTTTCAGTACAACCTGTCAATCTGTTTTCTGACACAATACCAATTTATTTACAGATTCATGAGATCCAGGGGTCAGAGGGCACAATCCTATGGCAACGGAGAATACACATTGGGGCACTTGATGCGCAATTTCCATCCTGGTTTCTTGGCTACTGAATGTATCTCGAGTAAGTGAATAAGTCCTAAAAACACGAAAACTATAAAATCCTAAACCACGCTCAAATAAAAAAAAAACCAACAGTTTTATTTTTAATCAAGCTCAGAACTAGTCATTTCTCACTTTGGACTATTCATTTTTTACAGTTTCCTTAAGGAGATTCGAGAAGCAATAGAAACTTGTCATTGCGTTCAGCCCTCTGAAAGTGTACTTGGGGCCTCTGCAGTCTTGGTTTGCGGTGGTGCTGGTTGGAAGGCACCAGAAAGTTTCTGCATACCTGGTGAGTAAATATATTCAATAAAACACAATTGTTTAATATTGTTTTGTGCAATTGCACTTCATTTTAAAACAATTCTTTGTGTTGGTTGATTTTTACTATGGTTAGAATTGCGTGTTTAACAGCCTCAGACACTAATTTCTGAGAATCTCTGATTATTTACACTTGAAGCTATTACTATTCCAAGAAGTATTATCAGAAAACGCATTTGAAGTTAATTCTTAAGTCATATGGCAACGAAGAGTGCACATTGGGGCACTTGGTGTGTAATTTTCATCCTGTTTGCATGGCTATTGTATGCATCTCTGGTAGGTGAATAAGTCCTAAAAACTCAAAACACTAAAGTATCCTAAACAACGTGTAAATATACAAAAATACAACAGTTTTATTTTAAATCAAGCTCAGAACTAATCATATCTCACTGTGGATTATTCATATTTTACAGTTTCCCTCAGGAGATTGGAGAAGCAACAGAAGCTTGTCATTGCGTTCAGCCCTCCAAAAGTGTAACAGGGAATACACATTGGGGCACTTGATGCGTAATTTCAACTTTATTTTGAATCAAGCTCAGAACTAGTCATTTCTCACTTTTGCCTATTCATTTTTTACAGTTTCCTTCAGGAGATTCAAGAAGCAACAGAAGCTTGTCATTGCGTTCAGCCCTCCAAAAGTGTACTTGGGGCCTCTGCAAACTTGGTTTGCGGTGGTGCTGGTTGGAAGGCACCAGAAAGTTTCTGCATACCTGGTAAGTAAATATATTCAATAAACACAACACAATTGTATGATAATGTTTTTTGCGTTTACACTTCATTTTAAAACAATACTTTGCATTGGATGGATTTTACTATGGTTATATTTGCGTGTTTAACAGCCTCAGACACTATTTTCTCTGATTATCAGTGTTAAACATATCACAATCAACAAGTTACTTTTTTTTACGCAATCTTTGGGAACCTTTCACGTAAATACTTCAAAAAGTTAGTGTGCATGGCTTATAAGAAAGATAAATCTTTTCAGTACAACCTGTCAGCCTTTTGTCTGACACAATACCAATTTATTTACAGATTCATGAGATCCAGGGGTCAGAGGGCACAATCCTATGGCAACAGAGAATACACATTGGGGCACTTGATGCGTAATTTCCATCCTGGTTTCATGGCTACTGAATGTATCTCGAGTAAGTGAATAAGTCCTAAAAACACGAAAACTATAAAATCCTAAACCACATTCAAATAAAAAAAAAGACAACAGTTTTATTTTGAATCAAGCTCAGAACATATGAGTGTATATATAAAAAAATATATAAAAGATTTCTGTGGTGGCTGAAATTGTGCGAACGAGCCTGTTTTCTGACACAATACCAATTTATTTACAGATTCATGAAATCCAGGGGTCTGAGGGAACAAACCTATGGCAACGAAGAGTGCACATTGGGGCACTTGATGCGTAATTTCCATCCTGGTTTCTTGGCTACTGAATGTATCTTGAGTAAGTGAATAAATCCTAAAACACTATAAAATCCTAAACCACGTTCAAATTAAAAAAAAAAGACAACAGTTTTATTTGAATCAAACCTATCGCAACGGAGAATACACGTTGGGGCACTTGATGCGTAATTTCAGTTTTATTTTGAAACAAGCTCAGAACTAGTCATTTCTCACTTTGGACTATTCATTTCTCACAGTTTCCTTCAGGAGATTCGAGAAGCAATGGAAACTTGTCATTGCGTTCAGCCCTTCAGACTGGAAGCCCACACTGGAATCATTTCAACATAAAGGTACTATTTTACAAGTTAAAAGTCCAAAAATATATTTTTCAGTTATTGTTTGTAGTATTAATTGATTTCACTGTTAGAAAACGCATGTTGAAAGAAAGTATATTTAATAAATTACACATCAACATAAAGTAATTTCTTATTTCAAGTGAAATTAGAAAAAAAAACAAATTCAAGTTATTGTCTGTCATATGTAAAAGAATAATTATCTCGGCAAGAGAAACACTTTATGAAAGGCAGCTCAATGAATAAGACAAACATAGAAAATACCTCTGATCCAATGTCGTGTCAGAATCGTGCTTTTCAGACCGAGAGAAGCCCATTTCGGAACAACTAGAATCATTTCAACATAAAGTTATTGATATTGCAAGGTGCAACATCAAACACATTTTCGAGTTATTGTTTGTGATATTTAATTATATCTCGGCTAGAATACCCTTTTTGAAAGGTGGCACAATGAATAAGACGAAACATAGAAAATACCTCTGACCCAATGAAGTGTCCAAATCGTGCTTTTCAGACCCAGAGAAGCCCACTTCAGACTGGAAGCCCACACTGGAATCATTTCAACGTAAGGTTATCACTTTTGCAAGGTGCAACATAAAACACATTTTCAAGTTATTGTTTGCAATATTTAATTGTATATCGGCTAGAAAAACACTTTTTAAAAGGCGGCACAATGACTAAGACGAAAACATAGAAAATACCTTGGTTATCACTTTTGCAAGGTGCAACATAAAACACATTTTCGAGTTATTGTTTGTGATATTTAATTATATCTCGACTAGAATACACTTTTTGAAAGGTGGCACAATGAATAAGACGAAAACATAGAAAATAACTCTGATCCAATTTCAATCAATCAATCAATCAATTTTTATTTATATAGCCCACATTTACAAAACAAGTTTGTCACATAGGGCTTTACAGGGTTGGTAACATCCTCTGTCCTTAGACGGAAAAACTACCAAGAAAAAAACCCTTATATCAGGGAAAAATAACGGTAGAAACCTTAGGGAGAACCACAAGAGAGGAATCCACTCCCTGGACGGACAGACAGTGCAATGGATGTTACCAGAGCATAAAAATACAATAAAATATAACAAATACAAAAGATACAACAAATTAGTCAAAATTTTTAAATGTAGTTCATTCATTCATTCATAACATTCCAATTAGGAATTGTTATTTTTGTATTATACTTGAGACCAATGTCATAAACTAGGAGTGATCAACAAACAACTTAAAATCCCTTATTCACACACAAAACTTACCAACTGGTTCAAAGCATTACCTTAAGGAACCCTAAAACCAGACTGAGTCGTACTCCACAATCCAACTGTAACCCGAGTCCATAGTGTATCTCCAATCTTAGGAATGAGCCAGGAATAAATTTTTTATCACAATATGTGGAATAGTCCATTTCTCTTTCTTAGACTCTGAGCTTGTGTTATGTGATGTGTCCATAATGAAATTGTTTGCCACAAATGTACAACAAAATGACTTTTGCTGGGTACAAATGGATTTGAGCACCTAAGTGGCAACCTGGCACCTGTCAGGTGGTTAATTCCTACTTACAAACTGACATGATTAATTCATTGGTTGAAGCAAAGCATCAATGATGCTAATACAAAACCTGTCTCTTATACA
>JAFBJS010028134.1:0-30536 GCA_016785265.1 Paraplagusia blochii
ATATATACATATGCATATATATTTACAATTTACAGTCCGCTCTATCAGTAACATTAAGTAAAACAAAGAAGGACTGTTGTCATCAATTGGTCTAGCACAGTCATGTTTGCTCTTTTTTTAACCTATGTCATCTAGAAGTGATGAGTCTTATTGTGATGTGTTTTGTAATACAACATATTCATCTCCACATCATAACTGCTCTTAATGTGTCCTTTCACGCAGGATGACAGCTTGCAGCCCAAGCTAGAGCCAGCAGGCCAGTTTAAGCCCGTGGTGCCATGGCCTCGTGTAGAGGGGGTGGAGGTTGACCTTAATGCTATTAGATTGAAAAATGGTGAGTTATATATGTCAGCATCAGAAGTATCCATAAAAAAAACACATCTTTATAACAGTCAGCATCATAAAAATGTTCTTTTTTGTGAGTTTCTCAAACCTGTTTAATCAATGCCATTTTACAACCCGTAGACATAGACTTTGGAGTTGGAATTGGGGCTGGGTTGGTGTAGCAGTGCTTTGAGGGTTTTTATATGCTGTTCATGATTATAATGCCCTGTCACTCACTAATCTTCTATTTGTTCACGCTTATAAGAATTAAAATTAAGACTTTAGCATTTCAAATCTTGCACTACAATTCATTTGGCGGTTTCTTCAGTCAATATTCTGGTGGGATAAATTCCATAATTTGGCATTTGAGTTTTGTATTTTATATGTCAGCAGTTGTGTTTCAAGCGCAATGATGACAATACTTGAAGTGTACTTAAAACCTTTACTAATGTTTCCTGATTTCGTTTTTGCAGCCTACAATTATCTACTTCTGCTGTAACTTATCTAACATTGAGCTACTGCAAGGCATACTTATACTTTCTATAGTTTATTTTGCATTATTTTTTATATACTGGGAAATTAATAAAGCACTACTTTGTTTGACATTTAAGCATATTTTCCTGATTTTCTTAGGTAAATTTAACATAAATTATGTTCATCCTGCATTTTTTGTGTCCAGGAGTTCTAAACCATCCCCAGAACCCTGACCAACTGCAGCCCAACCAAAAACAGGTGATTCAGCAGCAGTTTGTCACATTCAAACCCCACACCAATGCCTACGATGCCCCTGTCCTGAAGAAAGGAATCCTCGGAAATCTTGAGCCAAAAGTACCAGAACCTCATGGGATCATTAACGGACCTGGAGAGGAAGCTAAGCCTCTGGTTCTAGGTCCAGAGTACAAGGACGCAGTCCAGGCGTCCATTAAAGAGTTTGGCTTCAACATGGTGGCAAGTGACATGATCTCTTTGGACAGAAGTATTAGTGACATCCGACATGAGGAGTAAGTTTTGGTCCTGATTTCTGAATTATTTTATATTTGAAATACTGGTTTATATCATGACTGTTTTAACAATTGGCGTGGTTAAAATAGGCATTTCTTTGATGATCTTATCTACCCTTTGCCTAAAACTACAAGGCTCATCTGGTTTGAAAGACCAGTTTCTGTCACTGCCAACATCTCATAGCAGAAAATGCTGTGAATAACTGTCTATTGATAATTTCCTTGTTGTTTGTCTTCTGTCTGTTAATTATGGGTGTTGCTGGAGTTTTTTTTTGCCTTTGTAATGTCAAAGGTTTCTCCATGCTGCCATGCCCAAAGCAATACCATGTAGCAATAGAGTGGATTCCAGAGTCAGTTTTGCAACTGCTACTATTAATTATTATTATCCACCCTGTGAGTCAACAAACATCAAATAATAACAGGAGAAGACAGAAGTACCCAACCCGCAGCAGTTACTTCATACAGATCAGTGCAGTTGTGTACTTGAATCTAGCCTTTCAAGAAGAGATAAGTGATGGACATAGGGGAGGATGCATGGAGGATACTGCAATAACAGGGGAAGCAACTGATAAAATAGAGCAGCCAAATGAAGAGCTGTATTAGACACTTATATCATACGCATACTAATGACGGAGTATAATTTCTACATTTTGAGTTACTATAGCTCACGCTAGTCTTTCGTTATTCTTCCTGTGTAGATGTAAGTACTGGCATTATGACGAAAGGCTGCTGACCTCCAGTGTTGTGATTGTGTTCCACAACGAGGGCTGGTCCACTCTGATGAGGACGGTCCACAGTGTCATTAAGAGGACACCCAGAAGATACCTTGCTGAGATAGTCATGATAGATGATTTCAGTAACAAGGGTAAGTTTGCTTTAGTGACTTTATAAAAATCACAGAATTTGGTTCACAACATAATATTTAACGATGTGATTATTACTCATTCGCTATCAGTTACCCCGGGACAGAATCCCGGTGGATCTGGGAATGATGACCATTAAAGACCACCTTAGTTTTCATACCCCTAATATTTTTTCATCCTTTTTTGTTAAACTGATTGGAATTATGAATCAAATAACAGCATAAAAATCCAATCTTGGATACAGCATTATATCTAAAAGCATGGGGCACTTGCTCTTTTTGTCCAAGTCTTGACTGGTTTTAAAAATGGTTATGGTAATATTTTATTTTTTTCTGTGTGGACAGCCCACTTAAAGG
The DNA here is from genome assembly GCA_016785265.1 of Paraplagusia blochii. Taxonomy (NCBI): domain Eukaryota; kingdom Metazoa; phylum Chordata; class Actinopteri; order Pleuronectiformes; family Cynoglossidae; genus Paraplagusia; species Paraplagusia blochii. Next base: position 2,545 of record JAFBJS010028134.1, read on the forward strand.
AACGCCTTGAGGAATACATAAAGCAGTGGAACGGTCTGGTGAAACTTTTCAGAAATGATAAGAGAGAAGGACTAATACAAGCCAGGAGTATTGGTGCACACAAGGCCACCAAAGGACAGGTAAGTTGACATGTGTGTATCCATGCAGCTTTATTTATTACTGCTGCTGTGATTTACAGTGATATGCTTTAATTAGAATTATCCAATAGTAGTAGATGCTGATGAGGATTCCTTGTCATCAGCCTTTGTTAGGCAATGTTTTGTTGCTATACTGCAGGCGGTAGTTGCAATAAACTAGGTTTAAGAACGTTTTTGTTGTAAGAAATTGTTTTGTGCTTAAAACATACCTACAGTAAGATTTCTTCTTTTTCTTTCGGCTTGTCCCTTTTCTCAGGGTTGCCACAAGTCAACAAATTCCATTTAACTCTGTCCTCTGTATCCTGAACTCTAACTCCAACTACCTTCATGTCGTCTGTCACTGCATCCATAAATCTCCTCTTCTGGCCTTCCTCTTCGTCTCTTACTTGGTAGCTCCATCTCTAACATTCTTCTACCAATATAATCACTGTCCCTCCTCTGAACATGTCTAAACCATCTTAATCTAGATTCTCTAGCTTTTTCTCCAAACCTTCCTGTCATTGTTGTCCCCGTGATTACCACGTTCCTGATCCTGTCCATCCTTGTCACCCCCAAACAGGACCTCAGCATCTTTAACTCCTCCACCTCCAGCTCTGCCTCTTGTCTTCTACCTATTCCTAGTGTCTCTAATCCATACATCATGGCCGGTCTCACAACTGTCCTGTGAACCCTTCCCTTCGCCTTAGCTGACTCTCTTCTATCATAAATCAGTCCAATCAACTTGGAGACAAATCACTCCAATCACCTTTCTGCATTTGTTCCATCTCTGCCTGACTCTACAGTTCACCTCTCTTCCACAGTCTCCACTGTTTTAAACAGTTGATCTTAACTATGTAAACTCCTGCACCTTCACCACCTCTGCTCCTTGTAACCTACAGTAAGACTGTATCTACAAATAAACTTCAAGCCATTATTGATATATTTGTTTACTTGCAGGACATTGAATACAGCATTGGCCATGCTCTTCTGTTCCTCACAGGCACAGTTACTGGCTCATTGGTTGTAGCTCTGGACAGCTATTGCTGTAATGTTTGTCGGGGGTAAAAGTTTACCCTGGTTTAACACTCATGAATGATTCCTGCTCTGAAGTTGAATGTCCTAGTTTTTATTTTTGCTATATTTTACAATCTTGTAAGGTTTGTAAATGCTTTTTTATTACAAAAATCATGAGAATGTTGTAAATGCAAAAAAAAAATGCTGGAAAATGCTATGGATTATTAATTGCGTGTGTTTCACCACAATAATAGTGCGTGTGTCCAGAAAGGCGATGGTAATTTGTGTGTGCGTGTGTGTGCACATGTGTTTTGTGTGTCTTCTAGGTGCTTATTTATCTTGATGCTCATTGTGAGGTGGGAATCAACTGGTACGCTCCACTGATTGCTCCCATTTCAAAAGACAGGTAACACAGACCCACATGCACAGTGTTGTTGATTCCCACATTTCTAACCTTGAAATCTATCCCAATTTTGATCATTTTAAAAGGATAGGTTGTATAATGACTGAAGTTGTGCCACTATAGGAAATACATGTACCGTAAGAACTTTTGCTTATTATCTTATCTATATATTAACTGGCTCTGTACTTTGTACTAAGTGTTTTTCATTTACAGTTTGCAACAAAGACAACAAAGCCACTTAACCTCTTAAACAGACATGGGCAAAAATTTTAACTTCCAGCCCACAGTTGGTACTAAAATGTGACTTGGGGGCATTTCATCAGGAGCAGATAGATAGAGCATTGGTGTGAACCAAGATAAATGACCAGTAAAAGGAATAAAATGCTTTTTGATTTTTCTATGGTGTCTCTTACAAGATATCTGACATTGCAGGGAAAAGACAAAGGATATTGATATCAATTTTATTTAATATAATAATATAAATGAAAAGTGGAATTTGGAAAAGTTTGGTTGGCTGGATTGTTGACAATGGGCTGCATCCAGCCTCCGGTCCTTCAATTTCCCAGGTCTGATCTTGAATGTACAGAACACCATTTATATTGGTCAGTACTAGGTACTTTTAACCAGTTACTGTTTTTAATGCTTCTTGACAAAGGTTGCCTGGATTTTTTTTTAAATATTATTTACACAGTGACACTTAACTCCTTATAAAGATAGAGAATCCTACTACTTTTACCAGTTCGATAATGACGAGCAGTGCACGAGAAGTAAAGATTCTTTCAAAATAGTGGCTCTTAGCATATAATTCTGATTAAAAGGAGCTTGTGTTTCTCTGTACTTGCTAGAATGATAGAAGGACCGGTATAATTTGCAATAGCTGTACGGGTTGTACAGAATTTTAATAATTCGTGAACAAATAAGTTTGTGTGTGTGCATATTTGTGTGTATGTAGGACAGTGTGTACAGTACCCCTGATAGACTATATAGATGGTAATGAGTACACTATGGAGCCTCAGCAGGGTGGTGATGAGGACGGCCTGGCTCGAGGAGCGTGGGACTGGAGTCTGTTGTGGAAGAGGGTCCCACTGAGCCAGAGAGAGAAGGCCAATCGAAAACACACAACCCAGCCTTACCGGTACACAGACCTTGACACACTGCAGAGGGAGCTTATTAACATTTATTGTGTTCTGTTTGTGTCTCCATCTCCCATCCCTCCACCCTGTCTGTCCTATCTTCCAACGTGTCTTGCATGTCACCATGCTGTACTGGCACTGCTCTGTGCCTGTCTCCTTCCTCACCCATTACCTTCTCGTGTGCACCACCCCCTACACCTTCTCTCCCATGTATCTTGTATGCATGGTCCCAACCCTCCTCATCCCCACATCAGAACAGTGTGTACTGTGCCTCTGATCGACTCCATCCATGGAGAGAAGTACACCATCGATGCCCAGGGTGGAGGAGACAAAGATGGCTTTGCTAGAGGAGCCTGGGATTGGAGCATGCTCTGGAAGAGAATTCCCCTTGGAAAGAAAGAAAGAAATATGAGAAAAACTCTGACTGAGCCTTATAGGTACAACTAAACAGTCTGCTGACTAATCTCAGGCAGTGTCAAGCAGCTCATCTGGATTAATTAGTGCTAACACATTTTGTCTTTTACACCAACTAACCTACAAGTGAACCCTGTGATTAAAACAACCACGTCAAAATTCAAGCCAAGGAACCTATAACAGCACTGAGTTGTAAAAACTCTATCATCTCAAAGCTGCAGTCGCAAAAAATATTATAAAAATAATTAACTCAGATTTAAAAAAACAGTTCACAGGTTTATTACTGGTTTCGCTGCAATTTAAATTGTATCATTGCATTAATGTAGAAATGCATTAGGTGTCACACAGTAACACAAAACTCCAAAAAATACCCAGCTTCTGCACAAAAGTCAGCTTAACTTTAAATGTGTGATACATAATGTGCAGAGAAAACAAGAATATTACACAGCTTAAACTTGTTGCTTCTAAGTCTACATATTTACTGTCATCAGTATAGAGTAACACTATGTTGTTTTAGATATAGCTGTACCAAATTACAAAAGTTATCCACTGCAGCTTTAACATTTATATGAAAAATACAGTAGAGTGAGCAGCCTGATGTCTAATGCCGCTGCCATGTCTGCTTTTGGGAGTTAATTGAGTAATTGGTCCTTCTTTTTTTGTCTTTTCTTGTGATTTTCTTCAGTGATTTTTTTTTTTTTTTTTTTTACGGGTGAAAATTAATTTTATTTATAACTGATAAAATTAGGATGAAATCCCAACAGCTGTGCCTTAAGTTAAATGATCTAATTTGGCAGTTGTGATGAGGAAAAATTGATTGTTGGCATGCAGAGGGCTCTTCTGGTGTGTATCGAGGATCAGACCGGGGCACCATCACCCTCCCTTTCGCTCAAATCACAGCTTCATCCATATCTCACTTTCATTCATTTATTTTGCCTTTTTATTTCTTCCAATTTCAGCCATGGCCAAGATCTTGCACTGCTTATCTTTTTCCCAAGCCTGCTCTTGTTTTTGCTCACTACGCTGGTTGATGCTATTGCTACAGTGCGACACACCAAGTTGACTAAAAAGGTTGCATCAGTGTTGTTCTGTGAACAACTTTATTAGTAGGTTTTACATTTTCTTCACTGCATTTTAGTTATTCGGATACTGCAGCACAGTCTTGCCCTGTGACGTAGTGATGAGAGCTTGCAGTTATGGCAACTTATTTATAATTATGTCACCAAGGTGGTAAATCCACCGTTGGTTAGCCATGATCTTGGTCCTTCTAATATCTGGCTCAACAATGAAGGGTTAGTTAAAAAAAGAACTTGACCTATTTGCTTTCATCAGAATGCCTTAATCATAAACTAGAAAAACTGTCAACTTGGTGTGTCACCACATGGAATCAAAATTAATTCAACTTTGCAACAAAGTGAAGAAATGATGATGTAGATGTGCTTAGGGGCCATACACATTGAGATTATTTTGCCAGTGGAGACTCATTAGTAAGGTTGTAAATGGAGCGATCTTTGTGCTGATCCAACAAACAGTATGTTAGAAAAAGAATGAAAATTGAGTTCGTAATATTGTTATTCCATACTTTGAAAAGCCATATCTGAACCAGTAACTAAGCAGCCAAATCTTTAGTTTATTTTTTTCACATAAAACATAATACACCATGTTTTGGTTGGCTCCAATATCTCGTCTTGTGTGTCTCCAAAGCGTTTTCATGTGAATGGCCTCTTGTAAAGTTGAACGACACATGTTGCACCTGTTTGAGCCTTTTTGTCCTGTGATGTCTGTGTCTGTGGTCCGTGAAGGTCTCCAGCCATGGCTGGAGGTCTCTTTGCCATTGAGAGAGACTTCTTCTTCGAGCTGGGTCTGTATGATCCTGGACTGCAGATATGGGGAGGAGAGAACTTTGAAATATCTTATAAGGTAAGTTCATATAGTCACAGAGGATGATAGTAGCATTGGTGGTTTCTCAGGCCTCACAGTAATGTCCGTCTTCCATGCATCCTTTTTCCCAGATCTGGCAGTGTGGTGGTCAGCTTCTTTTTGTTCCATGTTCTCGTGTTGGCCATATCTACAGACTTCATGGATGGCAAGGGAACCCACCACCTGCACATGTGGGCTCCTCACCAACTCTGAAGGTCAGTGACAGATAAGGCATGATGTGTATTTTAAACGTATTTAAACAATGCTTGTGCAAAAAAACTGCCCGTCCAAAATGTCGGCACCAAAAAAAAAGGGTCATACATTCTAATATTTTGTTGGACCGCCTTTAGCTTCTATTTCAGCTCACATTCTCTGTGGCATTGTTTCGATAAGCTTCTGCAATGTCACAAGATTTATTTCCATTCAGTGTTGCATTAATTTTCCACCAAGATCTTGCTTTGATGATGGTAGAGTCTCCAGTAGACTGCAACACATCCCAAAGATTCTCAATGGGGTTAAGGTCTGGACTCTGTGGTGGACAATGCATGTGAAAATGATGTCCCATTCTCCCTGAACCAGTCTTTCAAAATTTGAGCCTGATGAATCCTGGCATTGTCATCTTGGAATATGCCCGTGCCATCAGGGAAGAAAAATTCCATTGGTTGAATAACCTGGTCATTCTGTATATTCAGGTAGTCAGCTGACCTCATTCTTTGAGCACATACTGTTGCTGAACCTAGACCTGACCAACTGCAGCAACTCCAGATCATAACACTGCCCCCATAGGCAAATTGAAATCTTTTTTTTCCGGTAAGCCTCACTGATTAGTGGTTTTCTTAAGGCTACACGGCTGTTCAGTCCCAATCTCTTGAGTTCCCTTCGCATTGTGTGTATGGAAATGCTCTTACTTTCACTATTAAACACAGACCTGAGTTCTACTTTTGTTTTGTTTTTTTAGTTTTGGTTTCACCACACGTTTAAGCGATTGACGATCACGATCATTTAGGACTTTTTTCCAGCCCAATTTCTTACTCAAAGATGATGGGTCCCAGTATCCTCCCAGCTTTTATAATGCGTTGGACAGTTCTTAACCCAATTTTAGCAGTATCTGTAATCTCCTTAGATGTTTTCTCTGCTTGATGCATGCCAATGATTTGACCCTTCTCAAATAGACTAACACCTTTTCCACGACCACGGGATGTGTCTTTCGACGCGGTTGTTTAGGAGATGAGAAGCAACTCATTGCACCAGTTGGGGTTAAATAACTTGTTTAACCCCAACTTTTTTTTGGCCAGGCAGTGTATTTCCCTATTGTGGCATTAATAAATTACAACTTGACTTGGTCATCGTTATCAATCATTTGGCTGAAAGAGTGTATTCTGTGAAACCTAAAGAGTTTGGCTTTCATCACTATTGTCTTCCTAACAGTAACTTGCAATACACTAACATTATATTAACACAGAATATCTGTTCTTGAGGGAAGTACTTAGGGAAAAATACTGTTGTTGTTGTGAACAATTACCTTTTCTAAAAAGAAAAGGTAATTTCACGGTTCAGGATTTAGATATGAAGGAAAATTGAGAAACCGTTTGCCTAATTGAGTATAGAGTATTAGGGTTGTTCGGGGAGTATTCATTAACTCATATATTTGTTGAGCTCAGGATTATGGGGGCTGTAGAACTGCAGAGGATTCCTGGCTTAAGAAAGCTGCGTTTGGATTCCAAAACAAAAAAAAGTAGTATAAAATGTGTTGTTTTATAATGTAATAAAAGACACAAAAAATATTTATTTGTGTGTGTACAGAACTACGTTCGTGTGGTGGAGGTGTGGTGGGATGACTATAAGGACTTCTTCTATGCAAGTCGTCCAGAGACTCTGACTCTCGCCTACGGAGACATTAGTGATCTTAAGCGTTTCAGGTATACAAAGAGTCACCATTCATAAAATATATACAAATATGTTCATACATAAAAATACATACTGTATGTACCATATAGCCCAGAGCCTCTCACAAATCACCTGCTGTTTTTAAAGGCATACTGTTTCAAAAATCTACTGTATCCCAGCATCCTTTTGCATGGCATGATAGATCAGACATGGGCAAACATTTTAAAATGAGGCCCAGAATGGGTCTTAAAATTGAATATGGGGGACTGAGTCAGGAGCAGCTAGATCAGGGGTGTCAAACCGGATCCACAAAGGGCCGGTGTGGCTGCAGGTTTTTGTTCCAACCACCCAGCAGCACACCTGACTTGAATTGTCAATCAACTGATCTGAGTCTCCAGACAGCTGATTGGTCAACTAGTTTGCACTGGATGGGTTGGAAGAGAAACCTGCAGCCACAGCCCTTGAGGAACGAGTTTGACACCCCTGATCTAGGTGGAGCGTTTCTGGAAACAAAGATAAATTACATGTAAATATCATGCTTAACAGCTAATATGCTTTTAATCTTCTCTGCATCATATATAGAGAACCCCAAATTATAATCACAATACAAACCAGTTATATAATTTAGACAGTTTTGGTTAGCTGGATTGTAAACATGAATGAGCTGCTTCAGGTCCTCAGGCCTTAGTATGCCCATGCCTTGTAAAATGTTGAAAAGAACTCTTTTAGAAATTAAGTAGAATTTTTTTTTCTTTTTTAAAAGGTCTATGGTTATTTGGTAAACATACAGATGTTGATTCTCTTTTTTATTCGTTTGTCAGGGAGGAACATCAATGTAAAAGCTTCAAATGGTTCATGGAAGAGATAGCCTATGACATTATAGACCACTACCCTCTGCCTCCGAAAAATGTTGAATGGGGGGAGGTAAGCACGCAGTCACAGGCACACACACTCGAGAAAAACTTTATTTCAGCGTTTTTGTACTTAGGATTGTAACACGTGTGTCTGTGTAGATCCGAGGACTGGATACTAGCTACTGCATAGACAGTATGGGACACACCAATGGAGGCAACGTGGAAACTGGACCGTGCCACAGAATGGGTGGCAACCAGGTATTTGGAGTTGACTTTTGGTTGTCTGTTAATTATTCTTGTTCAAAAAGAGAAAATGATTATATTTTCTCTTTGTAATGCGATTTGATAAAATCATGTGCCATAGAAATTATAGCTGTGTGTGAGAACACCTCTGCCTAGGGTTGCTCACCAAAGACTCAACTCCTAAATTTTAAATTCAAGATATCTCAAAGTTTCTACTGCAACATTAAGGCATGTTCTTCTTTAACAGAAGTTAAATTTCTTCAACAAAACATGCTTTTTCTTTTGGTTGAATGACAAGAGTTTAGTTTTTGTTCACACTGACATCCATGCTCTGTGTCTTTGTGCGTTGGCTAGTTGTTCCGTATCAATGAAGCTAACCAGTTGATGCAGTACGACCAGTGCTTGGCCAGAGGACCCGATAATTCTGCTGTCATCATCACTCACTGTGAGAGGAACCAGCACACAGAGTGGAAATACTTCAAGGTGACCCGCACACAGATGTCCAGATATCTAATTGGTCCAGCATAGATTATCATTCTGTCTGTTTATGTCTTCATTATTAATACTTGTTCTGTGTTATATACATCATGCTTCTAAATCTAGCAGTTTAGCTAACAAGCATAAAGTCAACTTTTACACTGCATTTTTTTTTTTCACTGTTCAAAATGTATTGAAATTTATGTCATTTTTAAAACCACTTCTCTGTACAATTTTGAGATTTCCTTTAAGCTAATTGAATAAATATTTAGATATTATGATAATAAAAAGTGTAGATAGATAAACATGTAGGTAGGTTGGTAGTTGAAAGTGAACTAAGGCCAAAATAAAAGTGTGTTTCTGGCAACATGAAAAAATAATATAGGGTGGCTTGGTTGGGAAAGATTTTTTCCTTAAATGTTTTTTTCTTCAATTAAGACTGAATAACGCAAGAGTTTGAGTTTTGTTCGTCACAATATGGTTGTTCCATGTTTATGCAGGGTAGGGCTGAGGGTTGAAACCTGTTATTGTTTCATCTCGAATCAATGTCTCCCAGACTACGTAATCTTAAGATGATAAAAGGATTTTGATTTTCCAGGGCGTAATAGGATTTTGGTTCATGAGTGGTAGCACTGTTCAAGACTTGAACAGTGTTTGACCAATCAGCAGCGGCTGATTGATGACCATCAACAGTCCATCAACATGGCTGCCTCGATGGCTTTATTTAACATTACTAATACAGAGGATTTTTCTTTGCAGTCTTCTACAATAGACCAAATGGATTTGTAGCAGAGGAACCAAAAAAGTTTTTGTATGAAAAGTTTAACTAACTGTCCTTTGGTCTTTACAGGATCTTCATCGGTTCACTCATGTACCTACAGGTAAATGTCTTGTTGTTTTGTGTGATCAAAAAGCACTATCATTGACAGTCAGACAGTTTTACTTGTATTTTTATGATTCACAATAACTGTTGATTGGATAACAGATTGACTGTTGTCTCAACACAGGGAAGTGTCTGGACCGTTCTGATCTGCTCCACAAAGTCTTTATCTCAGACTGTGACACCAGCAAAACAACTCAGAAATGGGAAATGAACAACATTATGGCGGTGTAACGAGGACGGGTTTTGTGAAGAATACGTTTCTCATCGTAAGCCAGTCATTTCTCAGCATGGCTACGAAAATGAAGGAGTCCACAGTAATCACATTAACAACAAATGATGAAGATTATGGCAGTCCAAAACCACCAGCATCACCTCAAAGTGTCAGTTACAGCAAAGACACACTGACACTCACACACTCCAGGAGCCGCACGTGATGCTGCAAATACATCACCCGTATTGGTGGCTAAATGGACCCGTGGTTCCCTTTTTGAAAGTGTCAGCTGTTTGTTTTCTAACTCCTATAATGTACTCTGGTATGTCCAGAAACCAAAGATGAGACCAGAGCAAAGGGAAATCAAAGATGTTTTTCATAACATTAACAATTTAGTTATTTCAGTCTAACAATTTAAAGAAATCTATTGGGAAGTAACATAAATGTCTTTCTTGGCTCCAGTCTAGTTGACCCAAACTAGACTAGAACCATGTTGTTCTCCGGTCCTATTTAGTTTTTGTGGATTTTTGGCTAATCTGAGCCACTACATTAGCTTGTTTGCACTGCATAGAAGAGGGGTGTGTGGGGATAAGGGATCTAATCTGGAAACAAATTGGTCTTTGTTCAGAAATACTACATTGTTTATCTGTGCCACTAAATGTATTGTTAAGGTGATGAAAATCCATATTCTGATGTAAATGAGAGAAGGCCCAAGGACTGCTAAGTGATTTCCCTTACAGAAAACAAACAAAAGTGCCTGGACTTTAATGCTGAGTCCATCTGTAATGGTTAAAATTACTAAAAACTCTAAATATCAATTTCTGCCCTATAGGTGGCAAAACCTAGAAGGACTTTACATTCAGGGAAACAAACTTAAAACATTGAATTGATAATGGGTAATATAGTTACCAAGTTATTAACTAAAAGTTTGAATGTTAACCTAACCTGACCAAATGCCCTGTTTCCTGGATAATACAATGAATTAATCAGATGTGGAGACTCATGTTTTAGAGACAAACACACCAGTGTAAGTGAGGACTTTCCTGCCTTACTGCCAGTCTGAGACAAATTCAGTAGCTGACCTGTTGACTGTGATATAACTGCCTGAGAGGGCAGGAACATAAAAAATAAAAACCAACAGTGTTGTTGAGTTGGGAAATGATGACTAATGCACAACCTGTGTTTGGTAAAGTTGACTTCTTTTTATGCGAGGGAATGAGGGTATGGTGTGGTGATCATGATGTATGCATTGTTTTGTAATGTGTAAATAAGATTTCTTTCTGAAGATGATTGTGGTGATGCTTTTTTTGTGAAGGGCCTTGAATGGTGTTGTAAATATTTAACTTATAGCAGAGATTTAATATTGATATGGACTGAGCAGTGGGTAACTGTGGAAATAAAAGACCTACTTTTTACACCCACATTGTTTCTTGTTTATTCTCATAAAATTTGCTGTCAGACTGAGAATCTTACCCCAGATCAGGGATGTTGCACTGAAGTTCGCACTGAGCCAAAATAAAAATACAGTGTATTCATCAATGTATTCAAGTATTCATAACCCTCAAACTTATCCACATTCCACTTAAATATATATTATTGAAGAGACCAACAAATAGGTGCATCCAATTGTCTATTGGAATGAAAATTATACATGATTTTAATTTTTCTATCACAAATGAAAATTAATTATGTATTAATACATCTATTAATATTACTAATCTCAGAGGTTTGTCAAGAGAATATTGGGGAGCAAGATGACAACAGACAGGTCAGGGTTATTATTATTATAATTTAAAGCAGGGTTAGTATATAAAAAGATTTCACAAGCTTTGAACATATCCTAGAGCAATTTTCAGTCCATCATCCTGAATGGAAAGAGTACAACTGAAAACTTACCAAGACATGGTCATCCACCCAAAATTACAGAACGAAGAAGAAGAGCACTGATCAGGGAAGCAGCCAAGAGGTGGTGACTGTTGATGAACTACAGAGATCCACAGCTCAGGTGAGGGAATTTGTCCACACAACAATTACAACCCCTGGCAAAAAGTATGGAATCACTAGGCATGGACACTGTCCATTGGGTTGTTTAATGTTGTAGAAAAAAAGGAGATCATAGATGCAACACAAAACTGAGGTAGTTTCGAATGGCAACTTTCTTGCTTTAAGAAACACTAAAAGTAAATCAGAAAAAAAAAATTGGTAATCAGTTACAATTACTTTGTAGACAAAGCAGACAGAAACAAATATTGAATCAGTCAATTCTGAGGAAAAACATATGGAATTATTGAAAAACAACAAAAGCAAAAAACATTTCAACACCTTCTCTGTTTTTATGAGCTCTCAGTCTCACTTAATGAGTGACAAACAGCACACTATTCACCAATTCACCACACAAACAGATCTAAGAACACTGTGGCATTCTATTTAATTATTTCTTATGGGAAGAATTAATTCAGACCCCAACCAAATCAGACCTCGACCACCAACCTGGAATGGATTAAGTTTGAAAGCTGAGGCACCACTGTAATTGATAATAAGCACTTAGTGATTTTAAATTTTATATTTTTACAATGACAGGTAAGTGTGCCTAAACTGCCTCCTCTCAATGCACATCACTCAATATAATTATTTAATCAATTTTTGATTTTCATGTTTAGAGAGTGACAATTGAGGCTGTTAAAATCCTTCCTACCTTCACTGCAAGTGGCTCTATATGCACATCAACTTTTATAAGTTTGTAATTTATATTTTTTATTTATATTTGTGACATGTGAGGCAGTGCCTAAACTGCCCCATGTCAATGCACATCACTCAATATAATCATTCGATGAAACATGAAAACCAAAAATTGGTTTTCATGTTTCGAGTGCGAAAAGTGAGGCTGTTAAATTGCTTCCTACCTTCACTGCAAGTGGCTAAATATAAGAATTTAAATATTTTCAATTTTAAGTTTCTAAGATCAGAGGTGAGGCTGTACCTTGCCTGCCTCTTCTCAATGCAAAATACAGTTTATAATTTTGTAATTGATTTTTTTTTAATTTTATATATTTATATTTTGTTTATCCTTATGATGATTATTAGTGAGGTTGTGCCTTGCCTGCCTCCCCTGAATGCACATCCTTGAAAATAACCACTTTTTATTTTTTAAATGACAGAAAAGGCAGTGCCTCATCTGTCTCTTCTCGATGCAAAATATGTTTGCATATTTATAATTTTGGTATTATTTTTTTATATTTATATTTGTGTCAATGACTTGTGAAGCAGTGCTTTAACTGCCTCCTTCCAATGCCCAACAGTTAATTTAACCAATTAGATTATTTAAATTTTATGTTTCCTCAGTGACAGGGGTCACCTGCATCCTCTCAATTGACACCACCTTATATATTCTTGAAATCGTTTTTTTTTTTTTGGCAAGTGAGGTGGGGCCTCGCCGTTCTCCCCTGAATGCACATCATTGAAAATAACAACTCAATTTTATTGACAGTGAGGTAGTGCATTAAATGCCTCCTCGCAATGCACACCACTCACTATAATCTTTTTTTTTTTCATGTTTTGAGAGTGACAAGTGAGGCAGTTAAATTCATGTCTCCCTTGAATGAGAGTGGCTGAATACAATAATTTAAATCTTTATTATTTTATATTTCCAGGGTTACAAGAGAGACTGTGTCTGTTCTGCCGCTTTTCAGGGCAGACCAGAGCTTTTTTTTTCAAGCAAAAAGCTCAGCAGCGGCTGCGCTTCCTGCGCACCCTGAGCAAGTACAAAAAATCTTTTAAATTGGTTTATTTGTTCACAATCACAACTGCATCAGCAACACCGCTAACAAAGCTGCCGCAAAACTGGTCGTAGCATCGATATAGTACTTATAAAATGAATATAGTCTACGAAACTCGCAGGTCTATTGTTTTGAAAAAAAAAATGCAGTTTCCGTCACTGGGTTTACATCCGGTTTCATCATTCTACGTGTCCGATTTTCTTGAGTATGATTGGCTCAAAGCACAGTCTCTCTCGTTTCCCATTGGTTTTCTAAAAGGAAACAAAACCTAACAGTGAAGTAGTCTTCGCAGTGCATGGATGCGTTGTTCAGAGAAGAAATATCCTTCAACCCTTTTAATCAGAGAGTCTCCATCTAAACCAGAATGGTGAAGAAGTTTGTCGCTCCGCTGCTTCAGCTTTCGTTGCTCGGACTCGTTCACAGCTGGAATGATGGTGCGTCATTGTGACGTTCGTTTGTTGGTTTCCTATGGACTCCTGACTTTATTAGTGACAGTCGCCATGTTTTCAAACACTTCTACTGTACCTGTCAGGTAACATACATGGTAAATCGTCGTATATGATTCGTACGCGAATGCGCCCTTCAAGATCGGAGGTTATAATGAGCTTATTTTCTTTCATTCAGTGTGAAGTCGATCACATGTTGACAATTCGGAAATAAATATGACTGTTATCTAAATTAGAATATTAACATGTTAATACCAGTCAATCGATAGAGTTAGATATGTAAGAAGTTGACAGACAACGTGCATGAACACTGACAGTTTTTCTCGCTCTCATTGCAGACAGTGTTCTGCTGCGGGATGTCCAGGTGTTGACCCTTTACAAGGGTCAATTCACCCGAGCCAGACGCTCTCATCCCATCCCTCAGCTCCAATGTGTTGGTGGCTCTGCGGGCTGCCACACATTTGTCCCAGAGGTGGTCCAGTGTCAGAACAAAGGCTGGGATGGTGTCGATGTTCAGGTTAGTCACATCTATTTGAAGGCAAAAAAGTAAGTAAACCATTTCTCTTCAAGATCAATACAATATTTTAAACTCTTACTGAGTTGGAATCACTTCTGGGGAGTTTTGCTGCAGTTTTAGTGGTTAATTGCGCGATTTATTGGTTAATATGAAATGGAATGTTTGGACAAGGTGCTCTAAACATTTCACCGTCTCGACCCACAAAACGTCTTGTGGGCTCACCACCCACAAGGAGGCTCATAATATGACACAATGTGATTTGGATGGTGCCAGCTGACCATGCCACATGGCAAAGTATGCAAGCAGATGAAGATGAATGAATGAATAATGTGTTGGCCCAGAGTCATTGTCATTATTTATCTTTTTTTTCTGTCATGCGTCATGCACAAGTAAAAAACTAAAGTTGCCCCTACTAATTTAATTGTTGCTTCCTTTTACAGTGGGAGTGTAAGACTGACTTGGACAACTCATATCGGTTTGGTCGCATTGAAGTTAGCTGTGAAGGCTACAACCACCCCAATGACGCCTACATCCTGAAGGGCTCCTGTGGACTGGAGTACACACTGGAACTGACAGGAGAAGGGCAAAGGAGGACACACGGAAACAACTGGGGCTTCAATGGTGGCTTCAAGGAATTTAAAGGTTTGTATAATAACGTATGTCTTTTTCAAGCATCATAGTTTAACTGTACTCTTACATATGCTTCTCTATACGCTCTATGCTTTCTATTTTTCAGATCTCGGAGGCTTTGCCTCAAATTTCTTCAGTGGTTTCTCCAGAAACAACCAAAAGCAGCAGCAGCAGAGCCATCAGAACTCGTTCCCATCACAAAGTGAATACTCAGGAGACCTGCTGGTGGTTGCTTTTCTTCTGTTGTTGGCTTTTGGCGTTTACAAGCTGTTCCTAAGTGGCAATATAACTCAGGGGAGACCTGGCACTGGTTACCCTGGAGATTTTCAGCACAATGCCTCCACTGGGCCTCCACCTCCAGGGTTCAAACCTGATTTCACAGGTACAACTACTGACAAAGGAGACAACAGAAACAGTGTACTTTTGAGTGCATCAAAAGGCTTTTGTGACATTCAGCTTAACACTTAGATTTGCTGCAATAGTATTGAAACTTTTTTTCTGCTAATCGTTAGACATTATTATAGTTTGATGTAAAGATCTGGTAAAGTTTTACTGATAAGCCTTGTATAATAATTAAAATGTGTATACACATTTTTATATAATATAAAAACAAATAGTTTTCTGCTGTGATGTCTGTTGTTCTCATTGGTCAGGTAACACCGGTGCCAACCCAGGATATGGGTTCCACAGTGACTACACACATGGGCAACACTTCCAGGGGGCTGGATTTAATGCAGGCAGAGGCAGCAGTGGGAGTGGTTTCTGGACTGGCTTAGGGACAGGGGGAATGCTGGGATATCTGTTTGGTCGCCAGAGGTTGGTGAGGTGTCACTGAGTACTTTCTCGACTGAGAGACCTATAAATCACTGCTTCTTTATATTTTGGTGTTGAGCAGAAACCAAGGAAACTACTCCACCTACACTGACCACAGACCACCTCCAGCTCAGTCTTCCTCCTCCTCCTCCTCCTCCTCTGGGACGCGCACTGCTTCAGGTAAGCGGGTTATCGGGTGATGTATTCATCATAGGAGGTTTGGGGTTCGATTTCTGTCTTTTTTTAGTCTACATGCCCATGTATATCTCATTGATTGGCAGGTTTCGGAGGAACCAAGAGAAGATAAGGAATCTGGTGGATATGAACTATTCCTTTAGCCATTCAGAAAAAGACTCAAGCACAAAGAATTAAGTCTTTTGTATCTCTTTTTTAATCAGAAAATGTTTTAATTGAGAATGTCTGATATTGACTGTTTGCAGATATTTTAATATTGTCCATTTTTTTTTTTTTTTAATTTGGTATCCAATAATACCAGTATATACAGCTGGGTTAGAGGCAGAAGACACATTTCATTAGGGGTAATAGTTTGGTGTGGTGTGCACAATATGAGTACCGGTAATAGTTTCACTTCCAAACTATTTTAGGTCACATCATCTTATTTTAAGAGTTACTGGTGTTAAATATTACATATTTAAACTAATATTTGCAGACAATATGTGGCCATTGCTCAGACATCCTTAGTTTTAAATGTGGACATTTATTTGTATGGTCCATGAAAGTGAAAGTGAGCCCAGTGGAATGCTCCGAATGCCTTGAGCTGGATTCGATCTTGTTAATATGTGCAGGATTTGTCTCTAATCTACCTAGCCTGTGTGAACCACTAATTCCAACTAATGTGGTGTAAACTGTAAGTATAAAAAAATGAGTATATATACATTTTGGAAAACTATTATTTTAAAGGTGAGTGACCAGAATTAGTTTTGCTTATATATACTTTGCTTAAAAGTAAAATTAAATAACAATAGCATCTCTACACTACTTTATCTGAATGGGGTTTTCTTTGTTTCTAGATCAAATAAAAAATAAATTATTTTATCATATATATATATATATATATATATATATATATACATTTTTTAGAGTAATAATATGTAAATAACGGGAAATCAAAACTTTACTCATTTCAACAGTGTGGCAACTAGCCTTTTTCTGTTATAGTACAGAAAATAATAATGTTAGCATACTGGTATATGTTTAAACATTCATAGCATCAAAATTGAAGACTTCAAAGTAGAGGTGGGACTGCATCAAGGAGCCTCCGTGGACAATGATGATTGCACCCGACATTGTGATCTGCAATAAAAGTAGGCAGTAGCTAGAAGGGTCTATAGTGGTGGAGGTTTGCGTTAGAGAGAAGAGAAATGAAGGTCAGTCTTAGCAAAACAGTATATATATACATATATATATACATATACATATATATATATATATATATATATGGAATAGCAAGGTTACAAGGAGCAAGGGTAGTGAACTTGTAGGAATTTGGATACTTAGGATCAGCTGTTCAGAGAAGTGGAGACTGTGGAATAGAGTTGAAGAATAGAGTACAGGCAGGATGGAACAACTGGAGAAAGGTCTCAGGAGTGATCTGTGATAGAAGAGAGTCAGCTAAAGTGAAGGGAAAGGTTTACAGGACAGTGGTGAGACCAGCCATGGATGGTTAAGAGATACTAGGAATAGGCAGAGGACAGGGGGCAGAGCTGGAGGTGGCAGAGTTAAAGATGCTGAGGTTCTCTTTAGGGGTGACTAGGATGGACAGAATCAAGAATTAAGTTATTAGAGGGACAACACAGATAAGGCCAGAGAAGTATGATTAAGGCAGTTTGGACATGTTCAGAGGAGGAACAGTGGGTACATTGCTTTCAGTCGCTCTGCTCCGCAGCTCTGGAACACCCTCCCACCTGCCCTCCGTAACATTGACTCTCTCCCCACTTTCAAATCCCATCTTAAAACTCACCTCTTTCGCACTGCCTATCCACCTTAACCTCTTTCCTCGACCTGTGTCTATGTTGTTTTATTTTCTGACTTTCTGTTTATTCTAATTGCATCATTGTATATATTGATTTTCTGTTTGTTTTAATTGTACCTTGTAAAGTGTCCTTGAGTGTCCTGAAAGGCGCTTTTAAATAAAATCTATTATTATTATTATTATTACATTGATGGAAGAAAGATTCTTAAGATGTAGCTACCAAGTAGGTGACAAAGAGGAAGGCCAAAGAAGAGAATGATGGACGCAGTGAGTGAGGAGTCAGAGTAGAAGATGCAAAGAACAGGGGTAGATGGATAATACTGATTCGCTGTGGCAACCCCTGAAGAAAATGGACGCTGAAAGGAGAAAAAAGATTTGTGGCACAACATTTAGATTGTTTCAATAGTTTAGTGAAGGGTGGAGCGAAAGTAGAGACCAATCCTGTGCTTTCTCAACATATCACGTCATCCTGAAACCCGGAATATAAACACCAGCGCTTGTTTGTTTTGTATAATAGCAGTAAATCAGTTTGATCCGACAAGTAACAGCGGCAATGAAGCGGCCTTTGCTCCATGTGTCGTTGCCTTTTCTCTTCTGTGTGGCTGTGGCCAACACGAGTCTGTTCCAGGCGGTAGCTGTGGACTTATCTTATGACCACTACGCTGAGCCTCGGGTAGACTATCTGCCCTCCTTCCTGGCGATGCCCTGTAACTGTCTGATCAACGCGGCTTATATCCTTGTGGGTCTGTATTGGCTGCTGCTGCCGCGCCACGGGAAGGACGCAGAAACGCGAGAGAGTCGCTACCTGAGGGAGGTGTTCGCCTTCATGGCGATATTCTACGCGCCAGTACAATGGACGCGCTTGGCATCTTTGCGGCGTGCCCCCGCCATTCTGGACCAATGGTTCACTTTACCCATTTTCGCTTGGGTTCTAGTTTGGATGGACTTCATCGAACGCGGTCCATCCAAATGGCGCGCACGGCACGCGGGGGTTGCTGAAGCGTGTTCCATGCTCAGCTACAGCCTCGCACTCTTCCACAACAGCGGCTTCGAAGCCGCTCTCGCCGTCCACGTGATCTTAGCTGTTTATCGCGGCGTGCGTGTACAGCAGGTGCATGGTGACCGTGGTTCCCGGAACTCACTGATGTTGGCAGTGCTGAGTTGCACGGGCTTTGTGCTTCTGAAGCTACTGGATCACTGGCTCAGCCGGTACATTATGTTTCAACGGTTTACCGGACACTTCTGGTCCAAAGTGTGTGACGTGCTGCAGTTTCACTTCAGCTTCTGTTTTCTGTCGACCATAACACACAGAGTCCATCGGAAGAGAGAGATCTAGCGGCAGTGAAGACGGACAGGAGAGACCAACGACAACATCAGAACTTTTTAACAATGATACAAGTTTAACTGTGTTCTCAAAATATTGAATTTTAGTCTGGTACCATTGTAGTTGTAACTGGGCGAAGTTGAGGGAGCGTCACACGACTGTTTTGCTGATGCGCTGATTTTTGCAGTTTACTGTGTTCCATGCGCAGCAAAAAGAAAAAAAAATAAACTAATAAAAAATAAATATAAATTGTAAATACCCTTTTACTTCTTTGTGATGCCTGATGAAAGTGGTTAAAAATAAACCTAAAATGTATCACATCCTAACAATCAAACAGATAATTATCTTATATTAGACACTTCACAGAACCAAAACAGTGAAACTGTAACCAACAAAGTTACTACACATTTCTACCTCCTACCTGGTAGCTCCATCTCTAGGATCGTTCATCTACCAATACATTCACTGTCCCTCCTCTGAACATGTCCAAACCATCTCAATCTGGCTTCTCTAGCTTTTTCTCCAAACATTTCTGCCCGTGTTGTCTCTCCAATGACCTAATTCCCGTCCCTGTCCTCACAGTGGGGGCCTAGTGGCTAAGGACCCGGACTTGAGTTCCAGGTTACATGTTGCTCATTTTTGAAGACATTATTTGAGTAATGTAACTAAAGTACTAAATATTTAATGATATGCTAAAATAGTTTGTAAAAAACAACCGGACTTACAAAAGTAAAATGTTTTATTTGTTCTTCTCACAATCCCTGGTTAATTGTCACCATGGCCCCACCTATAGATCACATCCAAATAAGAAAGATTTTATAAATATTTCTATTAGACAATAACTACACTTTTAAAATATAAGCCATTCACAGGTCAAAATGCATTCTTAATGTATATGTCATAGAATTGTATATACCCTGACCTAAGTAACTTTATCTCTATAAGTTACCAAAAGAGGGTTGTTTCGTTTTCCAAAGGCAGAGAAATTAGTGACGTCGCACGTAGCAGCGCTTCCGGCAGACGCACAGTCCGCCCCCTAAGTCGTCCGCTGTTCTGGTTCAGAAGGCCAAACAGGGGATATTTCGGTAGGTTTAAATTCCTTGTAATGTGTCGAATCCTTTTCTTTTCGAAAGCGTCCTGGAGCCGGATAAATTATTGTACTGTAAATGGTCGGTACGTGGTCTTTTAGTAGTTGCAGGCGTGCGTGGTTCAGGAGAAACCAGCTTTGTGCTAAAGTCCTTGACAGTGCGTATGTGTGCTGCTAATCTGTGTTAGTTGTGTTAGCCTAGCCACTGCAACGAACACTTGACCATGAAAAACCAATGTCATTTAGCCTTTCAATTAACGTTATGTCTATGCGAGTTATAACGATTACAGTATGAAAACAATACAGAAATAATCAATAACGCGAGGTTAACTTACTAAAATGTTGATAAATTACTTCAGCAACTGCGGTTGAAACAAGTCAACAATGTAGCTGTGTATATTTCAGTGACTGTTATGATGCACAATAATAATATAAGTAACACAGCTTGGCTTTAAGCCAGCTATAATTTATTTTTTGATAGATAGATGGAACTTTATTAATTCCACAGGTGTATCCTTTGGGAAATTATGGCTCCAGCAGCAGTACAGCACTGTACTAAAGATAAATTGTACATACACCGGAACATAAAACGCTGAATGTTAGTAGATACGTGCGTTAGTAGTAGTTAGGTTAGAGATTGGAATACAGGTTATTGTTAGTAGTTGTAAGTTGTTGTTGTAAGTAGGTAATAATAATGCTGTGCGGGGTGTTGTTGAGTATTTGCAATCTCTATTATTATTATTGTTATATTTCACTTTGTAGATATTGGTACTAAGTTACGTTTGTATGGTATATACATACATACACACACACACACACACATACATATATAACCATTAAGCTAATGGTTAAGGAAGTGGACTTGGGTTCGCAAGGCCCCCGCTTCGAATCCCCCGCTTCGAATCCCCCTACTGCCATGTTACCGCTGAGGTGCCCTGGGCCAGCAGCCCCCTGCTTCGGTGATGGGTTAAATGCAGAAGGATACTCCCCAGGGAATAACAATAATTCTAATTTAGTAATTTTTATTTCATTTATACATACACACAAAAACACGCACACCCAAGCCCATGTATATCCATAACATATGTATGTACACATTGGTCACATTCAGTATATACTGTACATACATATGTATTATATACTTAGAGTATAGAATATGGTTTGAAGTGTATATAGAAAATGCATTTTAAATGAATGAGTAGCATTGTTATGATGGTCAGAGATATTCTCCCCATATTAAATACGTAGGAAAGCTGTGATAATTATTAGACTTCTGTGTTTGGTTCTGTGTTTCAGCATCAGTGTTGTCATGGCTGCTACAATGCGTTTACTTTACTGTTCATCAAGGCCAGGTAAGTTTTTAGCACTGTCAGCTGAACTTGAATATTTTCAAACACGATTTAAGTATTATAATTAATATTGAAGATAGGTTTATGCAAGTGCAATATCAAACCAATCCATTCATAAATGTATCCTCGACACCTGGAGTGTAAATGTGGTCTTTTTTAAACTACTTTTGCTTTGACAAATTGTTTTATTTCTGATTTTGTTCAAGTTACTTTGATGAGCAGTCAGAATTTGATGAGATGCTTCAGCATTTCTGCACCAAGAGCTGGATTCAGTGAGTGTCTGACAATGAACCAACAGTCCATTCTGACTGAATTTTAAAAAGTCTTAATGAATGAGTTACAGATTCCTGGATAATCTGTCATCATTGTGACCATTGTTTCTTTTTTGTGTAGAGTATGTAAACGCTCAGGAGTTGCCCACAGACATGGGATCCATCACAGATCGGAATGCTCAGTCACTGTTCTTAGTTGAGATTATGAGAGGTTAGTTTCACAGTCCTTCCCTCACCCTTCATTTTTGTGTTTTATGTGTTCTAGCTATTTCAAATAAAGGATCCACTCAATTTATGTGGCACTACTCCCAAAAGTAGTGCCACATAAACTACTATATACTATATACGCAAACGTCATCAGGGTGGCACCGATTACTTGTCTCACAAATGTAGATCTAGGCATCAGATTTATACTGTTATGATATTATTCTGACAAACCTCTGTTTGTCTTAGGATTATCCATGACACTGAGCTACCTCTTTAGAGAACCAGCCACTATAAACTACCCATTTGAAAAGGGCCCACTGTCACCTCGCTTCAGGGGAGAGCACGCCCTCCGAAGGCAAGTGATACACCACATAGTTGTACATCAGACATGCATCTGTAAAAGCAACAGTCAAGACTTACTTTAGTTACTTTAGGAGGTCCACGTAGTGTAATGATGTAAACCATTTTTTCTTCTTCTTCCAGTCTCTCATTGTTAGTTATATATATTTTCTGATTAAGTATGCACACACTGACTTGACTGTACCCAAACAGCTATATATATTTATTCATTATTGTTATTATTTATTTTTTGTTAAACCTGAAAACACAATATGTGTAAAACTCAAAGCATGGGGCCAAATGCATCCCGCCAAGCAATTTAGTATAGCCTGCAGCAGCTTACAAAATATTTTTAAATGTCTGTGCAGCAGGGCTTCTTAACCTGATGTAATTTAATACACAGTATGGAATACTATTTATTACTTTAATTAATAATAAGCTTTAGTATCATCAATTAATGCATCACAGGGTAGTTCACTGTATACGGTAAAATTAAGTTTGACACCTCTCCCTTAAATAATAACTGTTAACCGTTAGTGTTGTAATTTTGCTACACCAGGTACCCATCGGGGGAAGAACGTTGCATCGCCTGTAAGCTATGTGAAGCCATTTGCCCTGCTCAGGTAATGCATTAAAACAGTATGCAAATGTTTAAGTTAAGGCCTTAAGGTTTTGTTGAGTGATGAAAGTTACTCTGAAGCACATTCTCTTTATCAAATCAATAAAATTTTTAAGTCAATAATGAAACCTCAGAGTTTATTTAGATAAACTTAGAGTGTATAAGAAACAATCTAAGTCTTCATTCCCACCCAGGCCATAACCATCGAGGCTGAAACTCGCGCTGACGGTAGCAGGAGAACTACTCGCTATGACATTGACATGACCAAATGCATTTACTGTGGTTTTTGTCAGGAGGCATGTCCAGTGGACGCCATAGTGGAGGTTGGTGTCTTTGTTTATGTGTCTCTTGAAATGTAAAGATATAGGAATACTCTAGAGTTAATGATTCTTTAAAATTGGATTTTAACATTACCATTTTCTCATGAATTGCTCCGTAAAACTTTACAACAAAGAATTAAAATGATTATTGGCAGCATTGTCTTTTGATGTTTGCACCTTTTTAGAGTAAATTACTGATAAACTACTGATTCTATGTTTTTGATAAGTCTTTGTGGTTGTTCTTTTCTTTGGTACAGGGTCCAAATTTTGAGTTTTCGACCGAGACTCACGAAGAGCTATTGTACAACAAAGAGAAGCTTCTCAATAATGGAGACAAGTGGGAAGCTGAGATCGCTGCCAACATACAAGCTGATTATTTGTATCGATAGTCATGCACAAACAGTTGTGTACAGTTAACCTGCACCAACCATAGACTATATAAAATAAATGGACAAAGCAGTCTGGTTTTAGATTTATGCTGAGCAATTATCCAGCTGGGAACTACCCCGTTTTTGACGTCACTAATCATATGTTCATGGTCCCAGTCACTTGTTTTTTTGTATTTAATAGAACAAAGATCAATTTGTAAATAACAATCCCCATAGTTCAGAAGATAAAATGTCAGTCCCTTAAAATGTACAGGTTTGGTTCTATATTGGTTTGGTTAAAATCTTCAACTTCCACTTTCAGTTGATATGTATTGTCAACATTACCTCATGATATTGTTTCTTTGATGTCTTTTATTTATTGCTGACTGACAGATACAGCAGTGGCTCATTGTGATGGACCATTTTATTAGTCTGTATTCCAGCAAACATGAACACTGCTCCAACTCTGCTTGCAGTAGGTAGACTCTACAAACAGGATGGACTATTGTCATTGTTCTGTTTCTGTCATGATGCAAATAAAAAACAAAGTACTGGGATGATGATCTCTGTCATTTTTTCAGTTATTGTTATTGGGTGTTTTAGACTTAGACTACCTTTATTGTCATTGCACAGAAACAGGACAGTGAGTCTGGCAACGAAATGTCGTTGTTCGGCAACCGGAGTACACAGTGTTCACAAGCTTATAAACTATGTGGTAACAATTACTTGGGATATTATTACAATATACACTGACCAATCTAAAGTGCAGCAGTGTAAAAGATGTAGGTGTACAGTACGGTGATTTGGTTGTCTCGTAAGGGGGGAGTGGCGACCCGATGATCTTTTCTGCTCTGTAGAGCCTTCCAGTCGGAGGCTTTGCACCTATTAGACCAGACCGAGATGCAGCGCGTCAGCAGGCACTCAATGGTCCCTCTATCGAAGGTGTAAAGGGTGGGTGTTGGCAGGGATGCCCTTCTCATCCGACGCAGGAAATGCAGGCGCTGCTGAGCTTTCTTTTTTAAACTAGTAATTAAAAAAATATTTTTGAGAAAGACAAGCAAGAAAACAGCAGCTATTGGTAGTTAAGATAGAGGAACCACACTATCAGACTGCATGGCCTCTTTCCGTCTCTCCGTGATACTGTGTTTGATACATTGACTAAACGCTGCCAACTTAGACTGTGACCATCCAGTGATGTCAGACAAAAGTTACAGGTTAGAATTTAATAACCAGAAACATCGTGTGGCATTTTCTTTATTTGTTAATCACACTTCAAAGCACGATTCAGGAATGCATTGTCTTTTTTATGCATGCACGGCTTAGGAAAAACAACAAGGCTCTTTTTTAAGTTGATTACATAACTTTAAGAATTTCAGATAACTTGAAAAAAGCAGAACATCGCATGGAAACAAGGACAAACTGTGTGTGAAGGGTTGACCCTATTGTGGCAAGTTTTCCAAAAACTCTGCGATTTCACGGCACCTTCGGTTCCTTCCCCTGTCTCTGATCTTCTCAAGAGCGCTGATGCTGTTCTGTCGAAAGAACGACTCGTGGGGTATCTTTGCTGCCATCATGTGGTAATCTACTGAGCGGTCTCGGTCATTTTTTTCAAAGTTGAGAAATTTTGCATAGTTGTTATAAAGGACCTGTTTCTCTTCAGGGTCCAGGTCACGTTGGCGCAGATCCCGATAGATTCCCTCCGCTCTATTCAGGTCTCCGGACTTTGCATACACGGTTGCGAGATCCATGTTTTTCACAAATGACGCATGAGGATAAAGAACGATCACTTCCCTGTGAAGATCCAATGCTCTTTCTATCATCACCCGTGTAGGTTGGCCATCTCTTGAAAATTTGATCTTCCACTCGTAGCAGAGGGCAGCGCATCTCTTTAAATACCGTTCCTCAGGGTGGTTTTTCAGAGCTTCTTCTGCCAGTTTAATAGCCTCATCAATCTCGTCATAGGTTCTGTAAATCCTGAGAATCACTTTTAACCCACTGTAACTGCTGACAGGATTTCTCAAAATCTTTGTGGCCAACTCACGTGCTTCCTCTTGGACTTGCTCTTTGTTCTCAGCACGTGCCTTTAGGTACATGGCAGCGAGATACAGGTTCTCTGAATCCACTTCCATTGCCTTTCTCATCTCCTCCATCTTGTCTGCCTCTAGCCCTTGCTTGTTGTGCTTGTAGGTGTTTGCCAATCCTATAAAATAGCTACTTTGCCACTCCACTACATCTGGTTGCATTTTCATGGCTTTCTTGAATAAGTCGAGTGCCAGAACTTTTTGTTCTTTGCCAAACTTTAGGAGGGTCCAGGCTTTTTCAGCGTAGACCTCAGGGGGAAACTCATCTTGTGACGCGGTTGGATATTCTGTCATCAGGTCATCGATTTTTGACAAATAAGCCTGCACCTCTGCTTCTTGTCCTTGGTGGTGGTGTAGCCAAGCCTGATTAGCGTAGTTCACTGACAACCAGGGACCCTGATCACCTTGCTTTGTTTTGCGGAAGGCCTCTTCAGACTTGGTGAAGAACTCACTGGCATCATCAGTGTTTCCCAGCTTGAAGTGAATGTAACCCAGAAGGTTGTAGATGGGACCCAGCCAAATGTTTCCGACTTCATCACCAATGTCAATCAGCTCTTCACTGATACGTAAAAGCTTAGAATTTCTGGCATCCAGATTCCAGGTGAAATGACACTGCAGCTCTTCCAGTCTGGTCTTCAGTGTTGTTTCACTCTCTGCAGCACTAATACAGAATAATGACAATAACATTACATTAAACATAACAACATCCACAATGAAATAACAAAAAAAAAATCCAATCTACCACGAGAAGATAAAAGAGGAGCCAAAAAGGCAAAAACACTCCCTACAGGGTTTTCATTCACATTACTTTTAGCTTTAACAAATGATCGCTTCCACACATTAGTCTAACACGTTAGAGTAGAAGATACAGAGAACAGGGTGAAAGGGAAAATGTTGACTCTCTGGGACAAGCCGAAAGAAGAAGAGGACACATTTGCCCAACATGACATAATGGCTTGTAGATGTTTACGACGTCCCCTGAGTTGGAGCTGTATATATATATTTTTTTTCTCTTAAAGATAAGCCTAATTCAAGTTTCTGGGAAAATATTAATCATAACAAATCTTCCTCTTCTCCTTTCTTATTGTCCCTTTTTCAGGCATTGCCACAGTGAATTATCCTTTACCATATCCCTCTGTCCTCTGTATCCTCAACTCTAACTTCAACTACCTCCATGTCCTCCCTCACTGCATCGATCAATCTCCTTTTTGGCCTTTCTATTTGCCTCCTACCTGGTAGCTCCATCTCCAGGATCATTCTTCTACCAGTGTACTATCCCTCCTCTGTACATGTCCAAACCATCTTAATCTGAACCTTAGCATCCTTAACTCTTCCACCTCCAGCTCTGCCGCTGTAAACCTCTCTCTTCAGCTTAGCTGACACTCTTCTATAACAGATCACTCCTAACAATCTATTCTTCACCTCTCTTCCAAAGTCTTTGCTGATCAATAGAATAAAATATGAAGAATAAACTTTATTCTTCTTTAGTATTACTTTGAAAAAAACGAGTATTTAGTAGTATTTAACCCGCTCTGTTAAATACTACGAATAAATGATTTTAAATATTCTGGAAATTAAGTGATGCTTGATGAGCCTTTATTAAGGCTGATGAAATGTACATGTGTGAATTCTCAAGTCCTGGTGTCATACTGATGTTATTATGAGGCGTATTAATTTGACGTCAAACAATTATGACGCCATCCCTATGGTTAAAATGCACGACCCGCCACTGTAGTTTATAGTTAAACAATTAAATGATGCAAACAAAAAAAAATCCAAACCGTTTCTCATTCATGAATGTAAGGCAGGCTTTTTTCGCTGCGTGGAACTCCTGAAAAAAGGGATAAGTCGAAAGGAAGAGAAGAAGAAGAGGAAGGCAGGCAAGCAAAGGCACATAAATACCTCATCTTTAGCAAATCTCTGGTCGAGGGTGTTGGTTTCTATTTGGCTCAGAATCTCTGGAACAAAGTCAGCAGCAGCAGAGTTGCAGTCAGTGATGTTAAGGATGCAGCGCTGGTCTCTCTCTGTGGCGTGTGTTCTACAGACGGGTGGAGCTTTTATAAAGGCTGCCGAAGGCGAGACGAGTTCGCGCAGGGGAACGGCGCGAAGTGAAGCGAACGTATCCCACAAATTAACAAAGCTGAACTACTGAGACAACAGCTACTGGCCCAAATGTGAGGGCAAGAGAGGGGAATGAGAAATGTTAAAAAATATTGAGATACATTTGTTTCTTTGTGTCACGCAGTGTTAAGGGAATGAAGCGACGCGAACATACGACGTTCGCTCAAGCGAGAGA
>JAFBJS010028316.1:0-22587 GCA_016785265.1 Paraplagusia blochii
ACCAGGCAGCAGGGTGGTGCTGTTGTTAATTTCCTCCACAGCAAACAGCATGGCATAGAGGTACTGGAGAGGAAGAGATTCCAGGCTGGAGACAGGAGACAAGTAGGAGACAAGTAGTAATAGTATCAATAGTGAATAAAAGCTTCAGGTTGAGGTTTTTGTGACTTCATTTGTACCTGCTGCACGACTGGTGAAGTGGTTGTTGAGTATAGTCTTGATTCAGAGATGGAGGTTTGGAATAAAGACTGAAGAGTCCACCAAGGATGATATCTCCATCCTGGAACAAACCGCTGATGGTCGACACCTGCCAGCGGGAACAGACCTGTCCAGCCACCCGGCTCATCCCCAGGGCTGGAGCTACGGGGGGCCACGAAAAGAGGAGGCACAGGAAACACCACATCTTCACATGCAGCGTTCTACACCCTGTCAGGAAAGAACGCTGCATCATTACATTCAATAAAAGAAGAAGCAGTGCAACAAACATGATCTGGGTGGTGTCTTTTGGGGAAAGTTAATGAAGTTCCATATTGAATGTGATGGAACAGTCAACCATGACTGACTCCCTCCCCCTCCTGCTTGATGTTGTTGTGGGTTTTTATAACAGTCAGTGAACACACAGTGGAATAATGGTGTGACGTATAAACCAGGATCCCTAAAAAAAATCTGTTTTATTTATTTATAATGTCGTTACAGTCTAAATTCAATGAAAGGAGGTAAAAGCACATTTATAATAAAACAGTTAAGCTGTAATTGGTGTGATATCACAGCGCTTGTTACATTTGAGAGTATAACATGTATTGTGATTATAACATTGATTCTAATGATGTTATTATTGTTGGTAGTAGTGGTAGTATATCAACACTGAACCAGCCTAGTTGTTCTTGTATCTGTAGAACCTTTCAGAGACCACTTTTATCTTGATGTTTTTTTCTTCTGTCACTTTTTAAGGTCCTGTAAATGAAAGGGAGAACAGTGGAAGAGTAAGGTTACAGGAAGCAGAGGTGGAGAAGGTGGAGGATCAACTGAGCAGAGCAGTGGAGACTGTGGAAGAGAGGAGAAGAATAGAGTACAGGCAGGATGGAACACCTGGAGGAAAGAGTCAGGAGTGATCTGAGATAGAAGAGAGTCAGCGAAGATGAAGGGACAGGTTTACAGGACAGTGGAGAGACCAGCCATGATGGATGGACTAGAGACACTAGGAATGGGTAGAAGACAGGAGACAGAGCTGGAGGTGGAGGAGTTAAGGATGCTGAGATTCTCTTTAGGAGAGACAAAGATGGACAAGATCAGGAGGTGATTAGGAAGGAAAGGGAAAGAAAAGCAAACTCACGCCCGGGGAACTGTGAGAGGGGACGTTGCCATGCTCAGTGGACCTCAGTCATAACATGGCAATTAATTACAAGGCATGTTTGGAGAAAAGCTAGAGAAGACAGATCGAGATGGTTTGGACATGTCCACAGGAGGAGGGATAGTGGACATTGGTAGAAGAATTGTCCTAGAGATGGAGCTACCTGGTGGGAGACAAAGACATGGAGGCAGTTGGAGTTAGAGTAGAAGATACAGAGGACAGGGTGAGATGGAATCTCACCCATCTGGCATCAGCATAATGATGCTTTGGTTTCTGCTTCACCAACAGACCAGTCAGTACTGCGGTACTGTATCTCAGAGCCTTCAAGAACCTTCATCGAAACCATTGCAGTAACATGTTCCATGTTCGTTATTTTTTGCATTAAAAACCAGCTTCTCCAAACCTTCTCATCTTCTCACACTCTCATCATATCATTAACATTTACTTTTGTAAATGTTAAAGATATGATCATGAAAAAAAACAACCTCTAGCCACAAGATGGCAGCATTGCATCTAGTGTTTAGATTTTAAGAATAGAGGATGCGTTTAACCCTCCCAAGGTCGGCCGATTGAACACATTCGTTAAATCGGTTGAAGGGTCACGTTGTTACTTTAGAAAGTGTAATGCTGCCCTCTAGTGGTTATACTGGGTGACTGCAAAGCTTTTAAAAAAATTCTTGAAGAAAATAATTTTATTGACGTGTTCTCTGGGACTTTGACTTTCACAATAAAATATAGTGTATTTCCTGCAGACTGTAAGTACATTGTAAAAACTTTATATTTATTTATTTTGCTGTTTGTTTCAGGGTCAGGATGTCTGTTCATGAGGAATATTTAAGATGTTAAAAATGTTGATGTGAAAAAACAAATATGCTTTCGTACTCAGTACATACATGGTGATATTTATTAACAAGAATGTGATATAATAAACTATTACAGTTTTGATTTAAACTCTGTGACGTCTTGTTGATCAGTGTGATCATCCCCACCTGTGTTTCTCATTAGTCTCACTATTGCCACCTGGTGCCCTGGGTATATATACATCTCTCCCTCCTTCAGTCTTCTTCCATTTGTGTTGTTTGGGGTTGTGTGTTGCTTGTTGCTTTGTTTTCATGGGTTTTTCGTGGGTTTTATGCTTTTTCTTTTCTTTTTTTTGTTTTGTTTTTTTTTGTTCAACACCCTTGTTGAATAAGTTTCCTACCTGAAAAAGGCACTTACATGTGGCTACATAGTAAATGGAACTGTTGAAATCTTTAAACCTACATTCAGGGATCCATGATGGAGTTCATTATGTGTGGCCTAATATAATTAATTACCTGGTAGCTCCATCTCTAGGATCATTCTTCTACCAATGTATCCACTGTCCCTCCTCTGAACATGTCCAAACCATCTCAATCTGTCTTCTCTAGCGTTTTCTCCAAACCTTCCTGTCTGTGTTGTCCCTCTAATCACCTCATTCCAGATCCTGTCCATGCTTGTTTATCCTAAAGAGAATCTCAGCATCTTTAACTCCTCCACCTTCAGCTCTGCCTCCTGTCTTCTACCGATTCCTAGGTAGAAGTTGTTCCATTTTGCCTGTACTGTATTCTTGTCCTCTCTTCCACAGTCTCCACTGCTCTGAACAGTTGATCCTCAGTATCTAAACTCCTCTACCTTCTCCACCTCTGCTCTTTGTAACCTCACCACTCCACTGTTCTCCCTTTCAATCACACACATGTTCTCAGTCTTGCGAGGACTGACCTTCATTCCTCACCTCTGTAGATCAAACCTCCACCTCTCCTCTCACAACAGATCACAATGTCATCTGCAAACATCATTGTCCATGGAGACTTCTGTCTGAATTCATCTGTCACTCTTTTTGGTGTACAAAACTACAATAATTAATATTAAATGTTTGTTTATTTAATGTGTAATTGTCATATATACATACAAACTTACTCGTATCAAACTCTATAGGAAGCTGATGTTTGCAGAAGAACGGAAGAAGTTGTTATAAAACACGAGGCCGTAGAAAGCATAACATAACACACTTTATTGCCACATACATACATTACACATTCCATACATTGTGTGTTTGCTGTACATAGTTGGATAAGTTTCCCATATCAAAGTGGACAGAGCTGGAATTCAATACAGTTTCACTCCATACACCGAGCATACTTCACTGAAGGTGAAGACGAGAGACGGTCAGATCTAGAAAATCCAGAATCCAAAAAAAAAAAGACAGTTTCAAGAAACCAGAGAAAGTAAAAGTGTCCAAACATCCAGTCAACAAAGAGCATGGAGAGAACATCATGTATGTACAGTATTCTACTGTAAACACAGGCCTAGAAGAACAACAGGACAGGTCGGATATGTTTGTAAAATATACTGGTGACTGGGTTCAAATATATAGAACAAGAGACTTGTATATTTAATATATTACTACACTGGCTTCAGGAAGTTATAGGTGGAGTTCTTGTACAGAGGCGGGGCATAATGTCATAAAGCTGGTAATGAAAGAACAAATACAATACTGTATAAATAACAATACTTAAAAAAATCCCTATATTGCACATTGACATTATACTGTGTTTCAACAGAATGTAAACATGGTTCTGGTTATTCTTTCTGTGGAGAAAAACTGACTTTATTGCAGTTGTTGGCCTGAAAAAGCCAGTAAAATTCATACTTGGTTGGATTTTATTTGAACTGGTTAAATTTTGGGCTTGAAGCAAACAAACAGTAATGCTTCATGGACTTCAACCCAAAAATTGCACATCTGGTGCAGTCCCCCTGTTGCCCACTAGGAGGCCCTCTTAAGTCATTGTTATGTTGAGTGCTGTTGGTTTGCAGCTGAGCCTCAGGTGAGATTTAAAACAGATTAGAAATGATCCTAAGCCACTGAGTCTGCAATTATGTTTGCTGCGACTTTTTCTTTACCTAGACAGCCCCCTGGTGGCCAGACACTGACAAAGAACAAAAATAAAACATGCAGCGTTCGGTGGAATCATTGAACAGATTGTTTGTTGCTGGTCCAGCCAGCAAATTCTGCCCAGATGAACTAAATCTCAGAAGAGACTGTCTCATAAATTCTTCTGTTATGGATACAGTGTGGACTCAGATGGCTGTTTTGGTGACAAGTTGGAGGGGAGAATCTGGAGTGTAGTTTTAACACATCCGTAGACATCTAGTGGGGAAACTGAAGTATTGCAGATAAAGGCAAAATGACATACTATAAATCTCATAAAATTATTCAATATCAATAAATGTCTTTTTTCAGGTTAGTGTCCTTGTTGGGGTTGGTACTGGAGTATACTACAGAACGGTGTCCTTATAGTGCCCTCTAAGGGTTAAAAAAATAACTACTTTTTCACTAAAATCAATTCCCTTAAAAGCATAGGCTGCATGTATGAAATTTAACATTGACACCAAGGATTTAATGAATACTACCTTTGTATAGATCAAGGTGGCGCTAACTCCAAGTTCCAAGGGCTACAGGAAGGTGGCGTAAATAAAAGACAGTGACTTGGCAAATAGTTTGGGTTCTAAGCACAAAATCAACAGTTGTCCCTCCCTGGTCAAATGTCCCCATGCGTTGTTGGTGCTGCGTCATGCATGACTTCACCTTCACCCAGGAACCAGGTGAGTTTCAGAGAAGTTAAAACATCTTCCTGTCGTTTGACCAATAAAAATAAAACTGATGTGTAAAATAAGTACAACACATATATATTAAAGTGGTCTCTCACTCTCTCCTTTATCACTTGTTGCTACTGTTCCATCTACACACGTCCTATCCACTTCACGTTTGTCCATCTAACTACGGCGTCGTCTTCTTCTTCTCCTCACTGCTCCTCCAGCCAGGATGGTTTCTGTGACCCCGGGGGCTTCAACTTTACATTGAACTGTATAAGAGTTTGTTCCAGTTGCTGCTGGTTGCCAGCAAAGTAAGCCGAGATGGCATTATGGAAAAGAAGCAGCTGTTTATGCATCACTTTTACCTGAAATAGGAGAAGACACAAGATGTTAGAGAAGAAACTGAGCCTCAAATTAGAGATTGAAGAGGATTGTTAACTCGATAGGTCAGTGGTTAGTACTGGTCCTTGGGTGAATTGGTGCCGGGCCGCAGAGAAATAATGTTTCCTTTTGGCCTCATCTGGATATTACTTAGACTTGGTCTATACCCATATCAACAAAAGAACTGAACAATAGAATGGCTAGGATCAGTGTTGGGCAAGTTACTTTAAAAAAAGTAACTTATTATTTTACTAATTACTGCTCTGAAAAAGCAACTAGTTACGTTACTAGTTACTAAATTATAAAATTACCTAATAACTTATTACTTTACTTTAAAAACACATTAAAAAAAGATTAGTGTTGTTTCTGTAGCAACTATCATAATGAAATGTCAAGAAGACCCGCCCAGGTTTCTGATTGGCTTAACCTGAAATGTTAATCGATGTCAACCAATCATCGCTCTTTTTCAACGCATAGGTTCAGTTAGTGTGCACAGCCGTCTTTCACTCATGACTGTGAGAGTTTCCACACACACTGACAGGCAGCAGACAAGACTCTTCTTTTAAATTTGTATTTTCTTTTTACAAATTATTGTTCCTCTCTTCAAATAAAAATAATCTTTTGATGTGATATTAAAACATAATATTGCATATACATATATAGAACATTCACAATACATTAAGTTTGTTGACTATGCCCATCAACATAGATGAATTTGAATGTATATTGATTATTTCCATTTCACCCTGTTTGTCCATAAATCCACAAATCTCTTTGTCTCCTACCTAGTAGCTCTCATCTCTCTAGGATCATTCTTTTATCAATGTATCCACTGTCCCTCCTCTGAACGTGTCCAAACCATCTCAATCTGTCTTCTCTAGCATTTTCTCCAAACCTTCCTGTCTGTGTTGTCCCTCTAATCACCTCATCCCTGACCTTGTCCATCCTTGTCTCTCCTATAGAGAATCTTAACATTTTTAATATGCGAAAATAACCAAAATTCCAGTGTCGTCTTTTTTTCCTGGAGTATATGATTAAAATGGTCAAATATTTATCAATATAAATAGGTGTAATTCACCTGCAAAAATAAATATATCTGTCTTTTGACCACATTGGTGAAACAAATATAAACTCTACAAATCCAATGTAGTCCCGTCCTCTAAAGTCTTGTACAAAAAGAACCTTGAACTGAGCTGAAAGGAAAGTATTTCTTTGTAAGTCTGGGCACAGATTTCAGAGGGAAAAAAAAAATATCTTGCAGAACACAAACCTTGTTTTCCTCCAAAAACTTGAGTTTGATGGTTACATCACTTCGCAGTCTTTCATATTTGTCTCTGTGTATCTGATACTCCTGCTGAGCCATCTCTATACGAACCAAGCCAGCAGCATCCCTCGGTCCCAAACTCAGCTCCTCCAAATCAGAGCGGTAGGCGTCAAACTCCAGTCTGGACAAGAAAACGGAGACAAACTGAGACGACTCCTGACTGCAAATCATCCCTGTGTTTTTATTCTATTCTTCCTTTCAGGCCTGAAAGGTTTTGA
This sequence comes from Paraplagusia blochii, assembly GCA_016785265.1. NCBI lineage: Eukaryota > Metazoa > Chordata > Actinopteri > Pleuronectiformes > Cynoglossidae > Paraplagusia > Paraplagusia blochii. The sequence continues at coordinate 6,887 of JAFBJS010028316.1, forward strand.
AAGTCATACCTTGCGTTTTCATAATGTTTGATGGTCATTAAAGTGTCCTCCATTGTTTTGTTGACCAGGGTGTTGACACTTGACACGAAGAAGTTGATGGCACCGAGCAGAGCTTCCCCGTTCTTACACAACAGCTTCTGAGTTTCTGCGTTATAACCAAACTCATCCTGCGAAGACAAACACTGTTTGACCCAACAACATCAACAACAACAGTGTTTCTATCAGGCAGCATCAGAAGTGAAGTTCACACCTGCAGCTCTGGTGACTTCTGGCTCAGGTCGGTGAAAGTGTCTCCTAAGGCCTGTTGCGTCTGAACCATGTTCTGGAAATGATCGATGAGGGCGATGGCCAAACTCAGGATGCTTTCATACTTGCTCTTGGTTTCTCGCAAGACCTCGATTTGAGCCTCCAGTTCCAGGTCAACTGTTCTGGAGCCTCGACCGAAGCGCTCGGAGAACATCTGTTTGGTGCACTGGAAAAAAAAAATCGAAACAATCTTGAAAACAAACTGTATGTTACTATATTGGTGATTGGTCAGCTCAGTTGGTGAAGACAGAGGATGCCAGTTCGATTCCCTTATGGGCCAGGGTTCGCCTGGCAGCGCCATGGCGCCCAAAGCTGCCCACTGTTCACTTTGGTGCTAGGCTAAATGCAGATATCACATTCTGTGGTATCCACCGCAATGACAAGAACCTTACTTTCAATTTCTTTGAAGAAATATTAATGAAATTCATTCGTTCATCTTCGTCTCCTTGTCCGTTGTGTGGTTGCAGTGGCAGCTAGCACCACCCAAATCACACTGCACCATATTGTGAGCCTTCCATGTGGGTGGTGAGCCCACAAGAAGATATGTGGGTCGGAATGGTGGTGTGATCAGAGCACCTCAGTGGCAACCAACTGGTAGTTGGTGGATTCGAACCTGAAGCCTTGCTGACCCCCTTCCCCTTCCGCTTCCTTAACCACTAGGCCACTACTGCTGACATATTCATTCAAATATTTATTCATAATATTCATTGATTATGAAATAATACTAAGAAATACTCATGTACTTTGTGGCAGTGGTGGCTTAGTGGTTAAGAAAGCGGTCTTGGGTCCTCAAGTTTTTAGGTTCGTATCCACTAGCTGCCAGGTTGCCACAGAGGTGGCCACCTGCTCATGCAACAGAGTGATTTGGGTGGCATGAATGGAGACTGCTGTCCCTGTGTCCCAGGAGGTTTGGGAGTCTAATGAAAATGTTAATGTTTGAATCATTTTTTCTCTTTTTATTTGAATTGATGCAACTGTCATGCAATTGCATTGATTTAACTTGATTCATGATGCATTGTTACAAAACCTTCCCACATTAAATGATCTGAAACAGTGTTCTCGTACCTTGTACGTGTTGATGCCCCATTTCCTCACGCTGTCCAGTTTCTCGACAGCTACACCACGTGTAACTTCCTCCGTTGAACTGCTGGGACTGTGGTTGGATGAGCCTACAAGTCAAAGAAAAATAACTTGAAAAGAATATTGGCTTTTTTTTTTTTTCTTTTGTCTTTTTAGACAGAATTAGGACGTAATGTTTGACATGAAAATGAAGCCGGACATCACAGGTGGTGGTCATGGTGATACCTGAATGCTGAATGGTGTGCTGGACAAATCCACTGGCAGCGGACTGGCTTTTAGGCACATTTACGCCTCTGGATTTCATGCGGATGTCTGAAATGAGTGCGGTCATGATAAAGAGTGAGGATGAGGATGAATGATGTTGGCGTAGAGTCAAAGGGAATAAGTAGTGGGTTATGCAGCTGAGGAGCAGAGTATGTCAACTGAAAAATGAAGATGAAGACTGTTTGGTGACAAAATGCGATGTTATTTAACCATGCAAAACACCGGGGTTAAACAAAAGGTAAAAAAAAATGGACGCAAAATGGAGTGAAAGTTAAATGTCAAGCAATGACAGGACTGTCGTTCAAGCAGCATTTTACAGTACGTAAAAAAGACAATCATACTTGACACGGACAAAACATTTCCAAAGAAGGTCCTTAATATTGAGTTAATGCAGTGTTTCCCCAATCCTTATTTTGAGCCACGACACAGTACAACAAATAAAATGTAACAAAAAGTACATGTAATAAACTATAGTACTTTTATTTTCTTCAATTTTCTCACATGTGACAAGAAACCCAAGCCTATTTAGTTGAACACAATGTGATTTATTGGCAGGAATTGAAGAAAGCGACTGGCAAAGACGTTCAACAGCTCTAGTAGTTTTCAATCGATTTTCCGAATGTCATCTCATACCACACTGATGTGTCGTGGCTCAATGGTTGGGAATCACTGGGTTCCAGTACGTGGTACTTAAACAGCCGCCAAAAATATTCCTGGTTGCTTAAACTGAATTGAAGAAGTACAAGCGTAAGAGGATAGGACACCCATCATCAGGCAATACTGAAGAAGTGACAAAGGAAACATCTTATCATCTTCAGTCTAAGCTGGAGATAACACAGCCACCTGGTTCTGGTGGAGGTTCTCGTCTTCTGTCCAGATACTCAGGGTTGAAGCGAATGGCAGGCCCTATGAGATACGCAGGTTTGTAACAAGAAGCTGGACCAGCGAGTGGTAGTGATGGTGTAAAAAAAAAATGCAGGTGAGAAGTAGAAATGCGTATTTAAGCTCAGGCCAATCTGATCTGGAAGGATAATGTGAGGATCAACTGCTTTGGACTGGACAGACTGATGTAGGTCTTTTTTGTTTTTTGTCAAACAAATGTTTTTTGTTTTCTATTTGCCAACACTAATTTAGAGTTTAGATGCCTTTCTATAAACTATTATGTTTGCGTCTGTCATTTGTCATGTTAAAACGCAAAGTTGATATTAGTTAAAATGTTTTATTAGGAGAAAAATGTACAAATGTAATTATTCATTAGCCAAATCAGTTTCAAGGAGCAGCTACTGTAAATAAAAAAGGCAAAATATAAAATGTATAATGAGTTTGAAGAAAAACTTTTTGGATAATTTAAGTCATTATTGTATGAGGCAACATTTATAAGATAAAACAATTGGGAAAGAAGGAAAATCTCCAAAAAAAAAAAAGAGTCAGATCTCTGTAACAGGACGCGGCAATTTCTGGACGTACCTTTAATGGTGCTGGTTGGAATGATGCCTCCTGCTGGCCCTCCGTAACCGCCTGAGACGATGCTGGTCTCATTTAAGTTTGGTCCAGAGACCATCACTTGCTGTAGATCCTGGTGCATCGGTAATGGGGAAAAACACAAAGAAACGATATTAGCAGCAAAAACATTATTTTTTTTTTTCTTTCATACATGGTTTTAAATGCGCCTTGCAAGCGAGACCATAGTCAGAGGTGATTTTTGAATCTCCAAAGGTCTGGTAGTGAGATCTGCTATGATGTTTGCTTTAAAAACGGTTCTGCATAATGGGTGGAACATCTGGAGGTGGCAGAGACTAAAAAAAAATTCTAAACACTTGCTAATTTCGCCCTTGGAGTGACCAGGGTAAACAAGACTCGGGTATACAAGGCTTCAGGTTCGAGTCCACTACAAGGTTGCCACTGAGGTGCTGTGAGCATAGCACCATCTCAACCCACATGGGCTCACCACCCACAGGAAGGCTCACAGTATGGGTTAGTGTGATTTGGGTGGCAGTTGTGGAGACTGCTGCCACATAACTGGGTGATAAGAAAATGAAGATGACGGGATTATTCCAGGACTTTCCGTGTGTAAATCTGCACCAAATTACAGCTTACATGACACCTGCTGGTGCAAAACCATTTCCCGGACACTGCTGACGTTTGCATAAGGGCGTCTGTCACTATCTGTTATCATGTTTTGGTTTTGTAAAATGATGATATGGCAGGAAAATGTGCTTTTTCTCATCAAAAACTGTTCCTTAAAACAGAAAAACAAATGTGATTTTATAATATTGTAGTATTTAGTGCATCTCCAGCTCCTGCTCCAGGCCTATCCATGATGACAGGCCCGTGTAGGTGACAGGAAGCCGACCTCAGAGCAGCACCGTCCACTCTCGGTCCTACCCAGTACCAGGACTTCTATCGTGCTTGTGAGGGACATCTGAGACCGTGTGAGTGCTGACCTGCTCCAGGCTGTCATCCTCTGCCAGTGTCCCGGTGTCTCCATTGCTGTTTATAGGGATCTCCATGGTGGCAGCTTTGCTCAAGATACTCTCAGCCATGATGAGTTCTCTGCAAAACAGTGAAGCATCAACATGGAATCATGTCTGCAGTTTCAGATGACAGTAGAATCCACACACACACACACACAGAGATACACCGCTGTTTATAAGCGTGAGCTCGGAGCGGATGCTGGTTGAAAATCGGTGCTGATGTGGCTGTGAAGTGACAGCTAGCTTTCACACTCACCGCTATATCAGCGCCGACGGCCGATACGGGAGTCAACTTCGCAGCGGGGAAAACACGCGTTTATTTCGCACAAATAATAAATTCTCTATCATCAATAACAGCGCCGCTGTCTCAGTCGTCTCCTCTGGTGGCATCCATTATTATTTTTTCTCCTACGTCCAGCCTGCTTCCATGTAATTCCACCAGAAACCCCTGCAACCAGATTTTCTTTTCAGCTTTATTTCAAAATAAAAGTTTCACACATTTCAGGCAGTACTTTATCCGCCTACTAGAGTCGCCGTTACATCCAAACACATTAACTATGTTATTGAAAATGAATTTTCACTTCGTTAAGGTGAATTAGTTTGTAAATGATAAGCCATCAGCTTCCACAACGAGCGTCCACTCTTATGTTGAAGGTCATTACCTTTAACACAGCATCACGGTCGAACCTCCGCCCCCCTCTCTATCTTTCGTGTAGCACAATGCTGACGTTGCGCTTGTACCTGGACTGCAGTATCTAATTTTATCCACTAGATGTCGCCAATATATCGCTGCAAAAAGAATAAACAACGACGCCTTCCAGAATCTGTAATGAAATGACAGCTCTGGATAGAAAAGGACTCACCCTCGTAGCCAGAAGCAAGCTATGATCATTTTTAAGTTGTAGAAAATGGCTTACTTGTATACATAGCTATAATTCGTCCATCGACTTGGACGTTGCCGGGTAGAAGGGATAGCTTGAGCCAACCACATCAGATTGCACCAAATAGTGAGCCTTCCCTTGGGTGGTGAGCACCTCAGTGGCCTCGAACCTGAAGCATTTTGATGACAAGGACAGGGAAGCAAACTCTTTGTCAATAAATTGTGAGCTCTGCATTTAACCCTGTCGACTCTAACTACATATAATACATTTTAAATATTTTATTTATATAAAATATATTTTATTTATATTAAGCCATTAACTTTAAATGCTTATGTGCATTCAGATATCCAAATGAAATGAATGTCAATAAATATATGTGTATACGTGTGTGTATTTTTCCGTATATGTGTGTGTATATGTATGAATTTATGTGTATATGTCCTCGTCAATAAATTGTGAGCTCTGCAGTTAACCCTGTCGACCTAAATACATGTAATATATTTTCTATATTCTGTTTATATAAAATATATTTTATTTATACTAAGCTATTCTTATGTTATGAACAAACATTATAAAATGTTTATGTGCATTCAGATATCCTAAAAATTAATATTAATAAATGTATGTACATATGTGTGTGTATATATGGAGTATGTTTAAGTGGGTATATGTATGAATTTGGGTATGCGTATGTATATTTATGTACAGTATGTGTGTGTGTTACTTTTAATCAAGAAATTAAAACATTTTGCTTTTTTCTCGCTAGAGGCCGCTATAGAACAGCTCCACAACAATTATCTAATATATAGAAGATGCCCCAAGCTTCTACAAATAATAATAAATAATACATTTCCAAAGTTTCATAGCAGTACAGTCACCACACTGTATTATTTCGACTGTTTTTCTTTTTTCCAGAGTTTGGCACCCAAGTGAATTTGACTATTTTTACCCTCAGATCAAAGATGACAAAATGGTGAATGATGAAGCGGGGTTGTTGCTGCTCTGCCCTCAAACTACAAATCAACATGTCAGAGTTCATATGACTGACATGATATTTGCCCTGCTTTTGATCTTTCTGCCAAAAAGTCTTAGATGTTTTATGCATCATAAGGAAAATGGTATGCAGTCCATCATAAAAGTAGAGGTTTTTTTTTTCACGACTATATTCAATTTCAATAATTCATTTCAGAACTCATCCTACAGCAGCAGAGCAGGGCTCTGCCACTGAGAACCCAAGAGAAACATTTACTACAGAAGTGGAAATAAACATATTTCTACTGATTTTTCTACTGACAATTAATTACTATTGTTATTTGTATTAATGTGTTACACCTATTTAATCATTTGCTTGATATACAAGATATAGTGGCTTTAACCTTTGAACACACGTTCATTATTAATGGGTGTGTCTATTTATTTTACTAGCAACTTAAACTTAAACATGTTGTCAGACCAAGTTGAAAAGTAGGGTTAGAATTCTTCTAGTCATACTTCATTTTAATACAAAAGTTGCAGTTTCCAATAAATACCACTAGATGGCGACAGACACAATTTACCTTTGCCTCAGGATTTGCAAGCCTCCGGACCGTCCCAGCTGCATGGAAAGAACAACTTTTATTTTGAAAAAATAGATTGTCTAAGGCAGACGAGGACAAACTTTTTGTCAAAACAATTTGGACAAGACTGGCTCAATGGGCCACAACTGGACCCTGGGCCTTAGTTTGCCCATGCCTACTCTAAGGCAATTTTTTTATACTATATATTTGTATTTTAAGGTTTTGGGCTACTACATACTGTTATGAGACAAAACATGAAATACTTTTTTTTAAATATAATTAATTTCAGTAATCTTCCACCCCTTATCCTTTACCAGGTCACCGGGGGGCAGCAGTCTCCATGACCGCCACCCAAATCACACTGCACAATATGGTGAGACTTCCTGTGGGTGGGTGAGTTATGCTCAGAGCATCTTGGTGGCAACCTGGCAGCTGGTGGATCCAGACCTTAAGACTCAAGTCCCTTTTCTCAACTCTCTTAAAAAACGCTAGAGACGGAGAGACAAGGATGGATCGGATCAGGAATGAGCTAGAGAAGACAGATTGAGATGGTTTGGACATATTTAGAGGAGGGACAGTGGTTATATTGGTAGAAGAATGATCCTAGAGCTGGAGCTACCAGGTAGGAGACAAAGAGGAGATTGATGGATGCAGTGAGGGAGGACATGGAGGTAGTTGGAGTTAGAGTAGAAGATACAGAGATGGAAATTAAATCATTGATTGTCTTGGCAACCTGAGAAAATAAAGAACAAGCTGAAAGGAAAAGTTGAAGAAGAGTTTCTTACATTGTTTGTGCCAATTAAACATGACACATAACAATGAGGAATAAATCCAGCCAAGGTAATCCTTTCAGAAATCTTGTTTTTTTTTTTATAATACTCATAATAGCAGCTCAAAGCTAAATGTGGTGCTGGGTAGAAAGTCAGTTGCAGTGAGTAAATAATTGAGGTTATATGTTTTAAATGACTATGTTACAAAGAGTGTCTGACTCACCTCTTCCAGCTCCTGTAGCTTTGACTCCTTGTTATTCACAGGCTGCTGCTTCTTAATCAAAGAAATAACGTTTGGTTTTAGTCTGTTTTTCAAATGAAGAACCTAAGGGGAGCGCTGTTTTACTGAACTTACTCATTGTTCCCGCTTTTGACAAACTACTTCAAGTCATTCCTTAAACGCTCTCTCGTGTTTCACCAGCTCCGTGAAATAAACATCACAGAGAAAAGCTCATTATGAGGAACAAAGGTAGGAGCTGGGTGTAGAAGTGGGTGTAGAGGTGGAGGTGAGTCATTTAAACTCACTTGACTGGCCCTCACTCTTACTTTTAACACTGCCCATAAAAAATTTAACCTCCAAATTCTCACACCAGGAAATGTAAATTTACCGACCCCATAAATTTAGATCAAGGCTGAATTCAGATTGAAAAGTCTGAGGCCGGTGTTGTGGGTGAGGTGAGTCAGGAGGGAGAAAGTAAGGTGGAGCTGGAGATCTACACCACAACCGGGTCAGAACCCTGTCTGGGATGGGAATCAACCTTGTTTTTTTGGTTTCTATTGCTGGTTGAGTGTAGTTTTCGATGTCGGGCTGCAACGTTCTCCCTCTGAGGTGGTTGGGTTTTTTGCTGCAGACTCAAATAATGATAAATATGGGTTCATAGCACTGTTCCACTGGGCTACACCACCCACAGGAAGTCTCACAGTATGGAGCAGTGTGATTTGGGTGGCAGTCGTAGAGACTGCTGCAACTTGGTATTGAATAAGAGGATGAGGAATGAATGATTTTTAATAATTAATTTGAAAGTCTGCTGCATACCAGCCACTAGGGGGCACAAGCCAGGGATGGAGTTACCAGGTAGGAGACAAAAAGGACATTGATGGATGTAGTGAGGGAGGACATGGAGGTAGTTGGAGTTAGGGAGATGGAAAATGATGATTTGCTGTGGCAACCCCTAAAGTAAGTAGAAGTTATTACGATTACCAGGTCATGGGGGCAGCTGTCTCCATCACAGCCACCCAAATCACACTACACCATTCTGTGATTCTTCCTGTGGATGGTGAGCCCAGAGTAAGTCAGGACGGTTGACCGACAACAAGCCTCCAGCCACTAGGTGGCAGCAACTCGAACATTGGTTTGTAAAGATACAAATATTCTTATTATCAGGGTGGAAATGGTGTTTCAAATCATGGTGGTTGCCGTAAAAACATTTCTCTCCTCTAGGGGGAGCATGACCGGAAACAACTTGTGTAGATTTACACACTCGTGTGTTCATCTTTTGTCTAAAAATTTGTATCAATGCTCCTGCGACAAGACACCGTAAAAATATCACTAAAGGACTTTGACCTAAGACCAGGGCCAAGACCAAGACCTCAGTCCTTCTGGTCCACACATTTACTCCCTGTAATAACTTTTGGCAGCTCCTTTCTCCATGCGTTTCACAGAAAATAAATCCACACATTTTTTTGGCCACTAATGGACCTGAGAACCAGGATTTGATGACATACTTAGTAACATAAGACCAGGCACTTCAGGACAGTAACCAAAAAAATAAAGTGTCTGAGGACAGCGTTGAAGAAAACGCAACCCGATGGGTAATGAAAGTTGAGTAGTAGCTCGGATCCCGTGTCTGAGGGAGGACTAGTCTGCATCTTGTGGTTATTTTTTCAGATTCCTGGGTCTCGGCTCCACCGGAGATGTCCTCAGATGCTTGTTCTTTGCTCAATTAATTAAACGCGCTGAGGTCTAAATACTTCCAGTCACTGCTGTATGGCGTGAGAGCAGTGCCCCCAATAAAATCCAACTTTTACTGCCCCTCTGATGTTTCCAACCCGCCTCGGCGGCGTAACCGGGCCTCAAGACTGGCAGTGAGAAGGCCACAAATAAATTGACGAGGAAGTTTAACAATCGTTGCTCCCGCTAGGCCTTGTTGGCTTTGCCACTGAGGTGTTAAAGCGGCTGTTAATTCTGTTTTTATAAAGGCTACCTTGGGTTGAGACTGTGGACAGGAGAGCAGAAATGGGATGTTTACTCCACTGATGCTGTTTACTTACTTTGCCTGCAATTTTCTCTTTCACAGCACTCTAAATTTGGAAAGTCATTTAGCTTAGCTTCCTGCTTTTCTTCAACCATAAATTAGCACGCCAGCGTGAAATCCATTCTGAATTCGACTTCCACAAACAAATATGCCATCATTGGGCTCTAAATGATTTTTTTTTTTAATGTCTCTCAATTTAACACCCTCTTGATACTGGCACATAAGAAACCTGCAGTTGCATAACTGGTGAATCAGAAGAACATTGTAAGAACCTTGTGTTGACTGTACTCCGGCAAAGAGTCCCTGAACTCTTCACAGAGTAGAAATCAAAGAGCTTCAGAGTTGAAAAGACAGACACCAGTGTATAAATATAAAGACCGGTGTCACTTGTGGAAACTTGGATATTGGCAAAAAGTGGAGGTAAAAAAAAAATGTTTCAAAGTTAAACGTGCATCCAGGTATATGCTGTGTAGGTTGTAGTATAATATGACATCTTAAAATATTATAGTTATAATTAATGAAACTGATAACCAAATATGAGAAAACCAAGGCCAATAAACTAGTAGTGAGGTGGTGGCCTAGTGGAGTGGACTTGCGTCCAAAAAGCATCAGGTTCCGAAAGGCTCCCAGTATGGTGCAGTGTGCTTTGGGTGGCAGTTGTGGAGAGTGCCAGGTAGGGGACAAAGAGGAGACTGATGGATGTAGTGAGGGAGGACATGGAGGTAGTTGGAGTTAGAGAAGATGGAAAGAGAGAATGGGGACATGGGAAATGATGATTTTCTATCTCCCCCATTCTCCCCCACCCAGTAATGAATGAGTGGATGAGGACAAAGACTCAACTCATGTTTGCTTCCTTCCTCTTACATTCAGCACAGCAATTGGGATGTTTAGTTTCTCGAACAGACATGAAGAAATTCTTTTCAACTGCACCTCACCACCATAGTGGCAGACAGACAACATCATTTCCTGCCCTTCTAACAGGTGTAGTTGCCTGTGCTCTGAAACATCTACGGATGGTCCATAATCCAGAGGTGCGCCTCATCTTCAATCAATCAAATTTTGTCTATATAGCCCACATTGCAAATTGGGTCCACAAGGACCCAAGTCAGGTTCGAATCCCCCTACCGCCAGGTTACCACTGAGGTCCACTGAGCATGGCACCGTCCCCACTCACAGGTCCTGGGTGCTCAAAGCTGCCCACTGTACGGGGCAGTTGGTGGCCTAGTGGTTAAGGAAGCGGACTTGGCTCCTGATTCGAATCCCCCTACCGCCAAGTTACCGCTGAGGAGCCCTGAGCATGGTCCCCCCACACTGCTCCCCTTACGCTGGCTCAACCAGACGCCCCCTGATTACTACGGTGATGGGTTAAATGCGGAGGCATAACTTTCCGAAGGAAACTTCCTAGGGATTAATAAAGTTCTACCTGCTGCAACTAACTGCTCAGATCTGTGTCTCTCACCTGGTACTGTTTTTCAATCCTCCCTACGCACCATGTACCCGCAACCTCACTCATTAAAGCCCAACCTGCCTCACAGATGTGCCTTTGTTGTTTAATGGCTAAACTACAGCGTCTGTCCACACCACACCAAAACTTAACGTCCGACTTTCTCCAGGTCTCTGCATTTTATGACGCACTTCATACCACGGCTGGTGTCTGCCGGCTTATAAAAAGGATATACAACTGTGAAAGTTGAAAGAGATAAAGGCGTCTGATTCTGAAAAGATACTGTTGGCTACCATTTGTGTATTACTGTGGTATAATCCTGCTTGGAAACATTAGGAGATCTCAGCCAGACGTGAACTCCTGGGTCTTTTTGTGAATCTGAATCGATTTGTTTTTTATCCTGGATGTTTTTGTTTGAGAATCCTAATCAGCATTAGTTTATTCATGAGGTTCTTTTTAGTATTTTACAAAAAGAAAAACTATAATTAATGTCACACAGGACATTAATATTCACTGCCTGTTCACAGTTATAGCCATAGGCCATAAACCTATAGCTGTTGTCAAACGCACAATCGCACAGTGTTGCTTAGATTTTCTCCCTTCCACAAATTTGCCTTAGTAAACACTGAATATTTTATTTATTCTACGTACATTTTATGATGTAATCAATTTCTGAGCGCCCAGAGAGCTGTGTGTGGGGACGATAACACACTCAGGGCACCGAAGCGACACCTCAACTTGGTGGTAGGGGGATTTGAACCGGGGACCCTCCCAAGTCTGCCTCCTTAACCACCAGGCCACCAACTGCCCTAAAAATGCATGACCTGATACAACTATTCTGAATTCTAGTGGGTTGTTCTGGATCTGAAGGCCATCTATGGTGGCTAGCTTAATTGCGCTACCAGGCCTTCACGAAAGGGTTCAAGGATTCCAGGTTGTGTTCAAATGTACAGTATATACTTTTTAGTCCAATAGTATATTAATCATGGAGAGCAGTAGACTTACAGTCTCTGACCGACTGTTGTTTGGACAAACCAGCTAACCTCGAGGTTTCTGCTAATGGCATCTAACCTTTGACCTGCAAACCCCTCAGAATGCCATGAGGAAAGAGGTCTATCGGGGAGCCGGGATCTAGTTCTCTGACCCGTCTGTCATTTCTCTGCTGCAGGACGCTCTCTCGGTCAGCACCAGTAGCCGAGTCCATAAACGGTCAGATTTATACAGGTGTAGTAGGTCCTCACTGCTATAAAGTGAGACTCCGTTTGAGTATATCACCAGGACAGCTAAGGTGAAGCCATTTGGAGATGAAATGAGAAAGGCCAAGATGAACAGGGGCCTTATGGTGAAGATAGATGGTGGATTTATACGTCTGAGATTAGGCCGTCAGGCAGTGAAATGAAGGACAAAGCTCCAGGAAATAATTAGTTTATCAACGACAGGTCATTCTGTCTGTCCTGTCCTCATCAATAACTACCAAACAGCCGATTACGGTCGTCAACAACAACAGAATAACTCCACCACAGCAGTAAGTGAGTAAGCAGATCTAGGAATATGATGTTTACATGATGTTTCTGTCCATGATATTAAAGTATAATTGATGTTGGCAGAAGACAGAAGGCAGAGGTTAAGATGTTGACATTCTCCTTAGGAGAGACGAGGATGGACAGGATCAGGACTGAGCTCATTAGAAGAGGGCAATATCTTTGAGTATCTCGTAGACATGTCTGAAGATTCTCGGCTTCTCAGGTCATTACATCCAGAAAGGGTTTAGTTGTAAGCAACTGGACTTCTTCTTGGAGTTAAGACGTTTCACCACTGGACAAAGGTTTGAAGAGTTTTTTTGGTCACCTTTAGACCGAAACAACTCTTCACACCTGTGTCCAGTGGTGAAGGGAGTGGTCTAGAGGAGGAGAACTACTAGAGTCCCCTCTGACATCAACCAGAAACTGATGAAGATCCTCAGTTAATGAATAAAATGTCTCACCGAAGAAGACCATGTCTTTTTGGATCTCTTGGACGGTGAACTCTGCAGCTGTGGTGAAGACGGTTCAACAGTGGCTTCAGTTCCTGAGGGTTCCCAGGAGGGGAGACCTGGACACCCAGCTGCTGATGACCTTCTACCACTGGTACTCTATCTGCACTGAGGCAGAGAAGAAGCGACTGCAGATGGTAGTGAGGACAGCAGAGAAGATCATAGGCTGCTCTCTGTCCTCTTTTCTGGGCATAAACAACACCGGCCTCCTCACCAGAGCAATTCGCCTCCTTGAATTGTTGCCCTCAAGCGAATGCTCCAGGTCAATCTGGACAAGGACAAATAGGACAATCCATTTGCACTTTACACCACTGGTCCCTTAGTAATACTGTACTATAACAATTGTACATGATAGTATTTATCATAGATAAATAAAATAAAATAAAAATAAAAAATGGCTTTTCTGATACTTTTTCTTACTGTTTGTAGAAGAATCCAGAGATGGAGCAAACAGGTAGAAGACAAAAATGAAATTGATGGATACAGTGAGGAAGGACGTGGAGGAAGTTGGAGTCAGAGTAGAAGATACAGAGGACAGGGGGAGATGGTAAACATTGAGTTGCTGTGGCAACTCCTATAAAAAAGGGGACAAGCTGAAAGGAGAAGTCAATCGACGACGTTACATCGAGTTGCAAAACCTATAAACATTCGATTGTAGAAGCTCCAATCTTCTGCTTCAAACAGCTTCTTGCATCTAGATTAGAATTTAGTTCTAATTCACGTTAATAAGACATTTAGTTCCAATAATGTTTTTTTTTCATATGATAAAGTTGAGAAACACAGTAAACAAGCAATGTAAGTTCATTTAAAGTTTTTTGGACAATTATTTACTTAGTTGTACTGCTGCTATCTAAAACATGACATTGACAAAGGACGTGTAACAAAATGTATATCAAATAGTAATGGGAAAAAAATATAAAACCTGCGGAGATTTACAAGAAAACGTAGTAAAAAAACAAGCAATAAAAAATGCAAGATTAATCCAAAATATTTATTTACAAGTTTGTAAAACTTAATGCCTACAACAAAACTAACATAATTCAAGTGACTTTAATGACAGGACACAGAGTAAAAAAAGTCTCAGGAAAACTCAAAAACTTGTCCCGGGGACATTATTAGCCTCCAGGCCAAAATTTTCAGATGCCTCTCCAGTAGACATTGGTTCAAATGGCTCTTTAATGTTTAACACTATCCATATGAGTGGACATCATGTGTGAGGACAAAAAAAAAACCCTTTAGTTTTAATGTGTTTCTGGCAGCATTAAAGGGTTTTTCTCTTCGTAGGGGACTCAGAGGAACAAACGGACACGTTCTACGACATTGTTATTTCAGCTCAAGGTTTCAATGTTAATAGTTTCCTATGAGCAGTAAAACCCTTTTGCAATTTTTGGGCCGTAACTTTTTTTTTTTTTATTGGATGCTGTGTATTTCGCTCCCAGGTCCGAGCAGAGGCGGGGTAGTTAACAGCTTATAGTAATGAGAGGAAATCTCCATGACATCAATATAATCAAAGTCAACTCTCCAGAGAGAGAGAGAGAGAGTACCATGTGCAGGTTGTGGCCAGTATCTGTTTAGATGGGAATCAAAGTGGAAGCAGATGTGATTGTACACTTAAATATTTGTACTTGAAGTAGATCACACCAGAACAGAGGTTGCCCTCAGTAGCTGCGAGGATCAAACCCCTTCAGTCCTGCTGCTCCCAATATGAGGTCGTAGAGTAGGATTTACGATGAACGCACTGATCAGAACAAGACTTGGCCAACGTTTACGAGTGAACTCCAAAAGATGAATGTATTTTTTGTATGTATTGAAGTACTGGCGTCGGCAGCAGCGGTGGCCCAGTGGTTAAAGAAGCGGACTTCTGTCTGCAAGGCTTCAGGTTCTCATCCAACAGGTTACCATTGAGGTGCTCCGGGCATAGCGCCGTCACAACCCACAAGACTTCCATTGTGCTCACCACCAACAGGAAGGCTCACCATAGGGGGCGGTGTGATTTGGGTGGCAGCTGTGGAGACTACTGCACTTGCAACTCAGCAACAGATAAGAGGATGAAGATGAAGGAATTAATAAAGTATGAAGTACTGGTACTAGAAAGGTACCCTAATTTCCGGACTGTAAGCCGCAACTTTTGTCACACAATTTCAACCCTGCGGCTTATGCAGAGATGCAGCTAATGTATGCATTTTTTCTAACTGCTCGAGCAGAAAAGGTAAGAGTGAGACAGGTGGTGTCGAGGAAGACGCAAGTCACAACCGCCGATAAACACCATAGAAGAAGAAGACCCTTCTTACCCTCATCATGAAAAATACAAAATAAATGCGGCATGTGCGGCTTATAGTCAGGTGAGGCTTATAGTCCGGAAATTACGGTAGGTGGTACTAGCTACCTATTAGCTACGTTTTTTTTTTAAATGTATGTCCTCTTCTTCTCCTTTTAAGCTTGTCCCTTTTTTCAGTGAGTCAACAATTTCCATCTCACCTTGTCCTCTGCATCCTCAACTCTAACTCCAACTACCTTCATGTCCTCCTGGTAGACCTGGTAGCTCCATCACTAGCATTCTTCTCCCAATATAAACACCGTCCCACCTATTTGTTAAATGTATGTACTTTAAATTATTGTATTCACTACTAATACTAGAA
>JAFBJS010028433.1:1517-51573 GCA_016785265.1 Paraplagusia blochii
TATATATATATATATATATATATATATATATATATATATATACATATACAGTGTGTTATTGTAAAATAAAATTACCTCAGCTGAGAACACTGTTTTGACAACTCCATTTTGCAACTGCTCCATGGAGAGAGTGAGGGATATAGATAGAGACAGAGTTAGGGACTGAGGACAGGAAGAGTCTGGCATCTGCATCTGCCTGATGAGTCATAGCGGGGACAGTGACTCTGTTTAGGGCTTTTCTGTCAAGTCTTTGGAATAAATAGACCTTCAACACCTTGGTTCTTCATGCGGTAGGTGATGTTTAAACATCAAATAGAATGAGTCTGTGTGTGTGTGAATGATCATTTGTACTCAGAACCAGGGCTTTGAACCAGAATCAGTTTGTTCTGAACAAAAATTGTATTTTGGATTCCACCATAGAATTGACCTAAACCGATGAGAACAAAAAACTTCTGGCTGGATGTTACACTTCGCATTTAGACTTTTTTGCTGCCTGATCAGATAATACATTTCTTCAAAATTTAAAATATTTAATGTTGACCACCCCATCATTTACATAGACAAATATTATATATTGGTATTGTTTGATTGGGATTGTTTGTGGTAAATTTCAAATTAAAGGCCCATGGACCAAATGCAGCCCGCCAAATCATTTTGCATGGGTGCAAAGCTTTTATTATCTATAAATACTGATTAAATTTGATCAAATTTCACATCTAAACACAAGAAGTGGCAGCTATATTGATTTAGTTTGTTTGCTCTTTACTGACATACTGTAGTCTAACTAGACAGGACGTTGATAATGCATTGCTGTCTATTTACAATATTTATTGTTAACCAGTCCATCATTACCATGGACGAATATATTGATATTGTGTCTCAAATTAACATGTTCCATATTGACAGACTCCAATATTGTCCTCTTATTCTTGTCTTTGAGATGTGACAGTAGTTGGTAGTCAGTCCTCCCCATATAGTCTGATGGTCCACCCACTCTCTCCATTCAGTCAGTGAACGTCACAGGAAGTCAACCTCATCAGGTCATTGTAGACTACCATAGACTTTCAAATCCTGGCTAGAGCATTTTTTTTCATTGGGCTCACCACCAGCATAAAAGCATGGTGTGGTGCACTGTGATTTGGGAGGCAGTTGAGGAGACTGCTGCTCCTCTGACCTAGTAAAGCAGTGGCCCCCAACCACCGGGCCGTGGACCAGTGCCGGTCCATGGGGCAAGCGGTACCGGGCCGCAGAGAGATGATGCGCAGCTTTACAGAATTTATGTTTTATTTATTATTAGATGCTAAAAAGTGTTTTGACAAAGGACCAGATCCCCTCGCGTTTGAGTGTCCAGGAGATGTCCAAAAAATACCACTTTTATGCTGGACGTTTCAAAAAAATTCAAGATGTTTGACCAGTCCCTAGCGCAAATAGTGTCCCTCAAAATGGATGTGCATAGCTGTTCCAAAACAAAAACAACAAAAACAAACATTATATATGTATAAAATGTTTCTAGTTTTCATTTTTATTCCTTGGACTGGTGCTGTGGTCACAAGAAAAAAAAAAGAAAATCCAGATTATGTTGAATGAGCTTTAACGATGTAGTCGATGGTAATCTGTGGTTTTACAAAAACCCATTGAACAGCTTTCATTTGGGAAATAATGAAGTCACTTTTTCGTTTTCGTCAAGTCTTTGAACCTGCAGGGCTTTGTATCAAATTGAAGCTTTTTACCAATTACATTGCAGTGAAACAAAAAAAAAAAAAAAAAAAAACTGAGGTTGACAACTATAGCACTGACACACATACCTGCTGTGACTAAATCCTTTTCTGTTCTTTGCTTATAAGGAGGCACAGAAATGAAAAGTCACCTTCACTGACAGTTGTACTGGACACACAGCAGGGGGGAAAAACTCCAGGAAGAAATAACCCCAGACTGTGAGTGCACATGTGTAATTGGAGGCTCCAGGTGTTGTGACTGGAAACTGGGTGACTTTCTTTTATTGTCAGCTATTTTGGGAACAGACCATAGTCGAGGTGTTTACAGTGAGAGAAGAAATAGGTGACGAATATAAGAGAGAAACTAAGAGGTGAGGAGATGGGTGAGTCAGCGGATATGTAAGCAGTAATTAGCCCCGAGCAAATGTAATTACTTTCATAGTTAGAATAAATAAAAAAAAAAAAAGCCCTTCAAACTTTGAAGCACAAAGCTTTTGGTTGAGACAGAATTGAAATGACGAGCTCTGCTACCACATAAGAAAAATATTAAAAATAAATCAAGACAAAGGAAATGACAGATGTGTCAAACTCAGGCCCAGGGGCCAAATCTTGCCTTTAGTGTAATTATATCTGGCCCGCGAGATAAAATCAAATGTGTACTATAGTTGACCCACCAGTATGTAGACCTTATATACTCTCAAAATTTGTTATATTAATAGTGAAACAAATACCATTGATTGAATAGTGAATTATCTCTAATGCAATTTCTCATGGCTGTTCCAGATTCAATGTTTCCACGTCAAAAACACAATATTAATAACCGGAGAAAAGGGGAAAACATACATGTTTCCAGTTCTTCTTTTCCTTTCGACTTGTCCCTTTTCCAGGGGTTGCCACTGCCAGTCAACAATTTCCATCTCCCCCTGTCCTCTGTATCCTCAACTCCAACTCCAACTACCTCCATGTCCTCTCACTGCATCCATCAATCTCCTCTATGGCCTTCCTCTCCATCCCTTACATTGTATCTCATGCATGTTTACAGTTAATTTCTCAATATACATTAAATTTGGCCTTTGACTTTAAGCTATTAGAGATGAGACAAAAAAAAAACAAACAGAACAGGAAGTCATGGTGACGCCATCAAAAAGAAACATAAAAAAAAAACAAAAAAACACTGCAGGCTTGTCTGAAAATGCCAACCCATCTGTGGTGTGAATGTATTTCAATATATTTGATAAACAAATTTAACATCATCCCAACATCCTGATCAGTATGATGAATATGAGAGTCATTAGAGTCTATTTCTGCAAAAGTGAACCTTGGCCGCTAACTGTGCAGACCATCTTTTCCCCAAGACATTCACTTCACACCAGTGGATCTCAGCAAAGAAAAATCTGTTGGTTTTTTTTTTTCCGTTTCAGCAGCTGACTAAGGAGATCAGCTCCTCTGTAGAACATGTTCTCCCTGTAATTGCAGCAACGAGTTAGAGATGGATCACGGGGTGAAAATAATGAAAAGTTCACCTTCAAGTTTGCCAGGAGACGTTTCACTGAGATCTTTGTGGATCCTCTACTCTTCATCTGTGTTATGTAGATCATTGTTTGGCCGTTATTACTTAAAAACCCTTTGTATTTTATAAGCTATTCATATTTGCACACGTATTTTCAAGACATTGTTCGTTGATGTTTTGATGTTTGGCCTTCACTGCCTCATTTTTGATTTTCAAAGTACAGTATATATATATTTAAATTACTATACCTTATCTATATACTGTATATGAGCCTACATCCAATGCATACAATCCTAGATAGTCGTATTAAATAGTGAGGATCAAACGCTTCGGGAACCCAAGTAAAAATATGTATTAATGTGCATAAAGACGCCTAGAAGCAAGATCATTCCATAACATCTTTTACACCAGTGGTTCTCAACTGGTGGGTTCCAAAAGTGTGTCGCGGATCCATTATGAATGGGTCGTGAACAGCTGTTCATAAAAAATCAAAATAGTGTGAATCAGCTGTTAAGCATGTGTTTTATTTTAGGAAATCTCTTATTTTGAAAGTCTCACTCTACTGAATTTAATGAGTATGAGACGTGATTTTTTTTTTTTTTTTAGAAAATTAATTTGCTTGGTTTGAATTCCATGAGAGTGGGTCGCGACCTAATGACCAGAGTGGGAACTGTGGGTCCTAGAGTGAGACCAGTTGAGAACCACGGATTTACATCATCAAAAAAAGGAAACTAAATAATGACGTTTGCGAAGGTTTGAGTAAACACCTTCTACTGCCTCCTTCAGTTAACACTTCCTGATGTGAACCACATGTGTGTTTCTTTAACCATTTGTTGAAACCATTCTCTCTGTAACATCAGCTCTTTCACAGATGACATCCAGTTAGCATCAAACATTTGCTAAACTGATTTAAATTCACTAATTTTCCACTTGTGTTCTCTGTTCCTCTGGTTACTATACGATTCCAAACCATGGTTGATCCACCACCATTCCCAGCAGTTGGACAGGGGTTCTTTTTATGGAATACTGTCTTTATTCCCCAGGTACCTTTGCTCATTCTAGCCAAACCGTTCTAGTTTAACCTCATTTGTCAACAGAACCTGCTGCAGGCACCATCGCATGTTCGTTTGCTAATATTGTTTTGTGGTGTGGACTTAAATAGGTTTCCTCTTATGACTCAGTGAAGACCATATTTGTACCTGTATCTCTTTATAGTGGAATAGTGTCCAACAACTGCAGTGTTTGATGGATCTTTTTGGAGGAATGGTGCAGTCAAACATGGGTTCTGACTTGATTTTGTTGCTTCACCATCTCCTTCTAGTCTTTCCCAGCTTTGTGGGCATCAACTGGTTTCACTGCTCTAGATCACAGGTGTCAAACTCTGCTCTTCATTTGCAATTTCACATTTTTACCCAAGGTAATGTGAAATCACTCCTTTATCACTTATTTCTCCTCTCCTTTCAGCTTTTTTCCGCAGGGAATCGACATTTTCCATCTCTGCCTGTCCTCTGTATCTTCTACTCTAACTCCAACTACCTCCATGTCCTCCCTCACTGCATGCATCAATCTCCTCTTTGTCTCCTACCTGGTAGCTCCATCTCTAGGATCATTCTTCCACCAATGTATCCACTGTCTCTCCGCTGACCATCAAACCATCTCAATCTGTTTTCTCTAGCTTTTTTCAAAACCTTCCTGTCTGTGTTGTCCTTGTCATTCCTGATCTTGTCCATCCTTGTTTCTCCTAAAGACAGTTTTAGTATCTGGGTGTGAAAGCCACCATAACGTGGAAATTAAAATTAATAGAAATGATTCAATAATTGTTCAAGAAGGCAGTGGTAGCCTAGTGATTAAGTTACCAGATTAATGTCTTTGGGGTTCTAGGTTTGAATCCATCTGCTGCCCGGTTACCACCAAGCATGCCACCGTTCTAGCACCCTGGGTGCTCAAAGCTGCCCCCTTTGATGGGTTGAATTCAGGGGTTACATTTCATTGTGTGCAGTGCAGTGGATCACAAGGACAAGGAGTTTCTTTTTTCTTCCTTTTAAAATATATTCTTGTAATCTTTCTGTTTTAGTGACAATAATCAGTCTGTATACTGTTATTAAAGATTTCCAAGCAATAGCTCCACCCTTAACATTGTTTAGTACAGTGGCCTCAAACTTAAATAAGTTGAGGGCCACTGTCCCCACTGTCATTTCACCAAAGGTCTGCATTAGCAGTTAATAGGCCATATGAAGAAAAAAAAAATGGTGAAAATGAAATAATAATAATAATAAAAACAATTTCCCACAGTGATACAACACTTCAGACATTACTTACATTCTCACATTCTTGCAGTGGAATCCTTTTATATATTGTGTGGGCCCTGCTAACATTAAACTTTGTGCCACATATATCGCTCCATAGCCTACAAATGGCCCACGGGCCATAAGTTTGAACCCGTAATTTAGATAAATCCAGGCACAAACCAGACTTGATTATCAACACATGATTTACATGGTTTTACCAGCTCGGCCAGTTAGTAACAGACAATTGAAACAATAATGATGATTTAAAACAGAGCACTTCACCGTGGATGATCAAATAAAATTAGAAAACTGAAACAGGAAGTGTCCATGCTAAATAGTCAACATTATTTTTTTTGTTGAAAAGTAATCAAATTTTATTTTTTTATTGAAAAGTAATCAAATTTATTGCAGGCATTGTAACCTTACGTGTCAACATTAGTTTGAATTTTTTTTTTTTTTTTGTCATTAATGAGGTGTCAAATGATCCACTTTATTGCCGGGCTGGCAGGTCACACTCAGCATAATAACCACTTTGAATCAGTGTCTGCGTAGTTTGTGGACCTGCATCTTTTCATTAAAATCTCCATATTTCAAATGCATATTGAATTTAATTCATTATTAATTCATGAGAGTAAAATGACATTACTCCATAAGTCAAGGCCTCGTCGGAGCAGAAAAACGATATGTGATTAAACATTGATGTAGGAGGAGTGTAGTGTAAATTCATGTTAGGAGAACACACTGCAGGGATGTCAATGTGGGATTACAGTCAATTTATAACAAAAATAAGCTACTGTAGGAGTTTTGTCTGTAAGGAGGGAGTGTTTTATATATTTTATTTTATTTTTAAAACTCTATTAATCCCTCTGGAGTGTCCTTCAGGTAATGATGCCTCTGCATTTAACCCATCACTGTAGTGAGCAGGGGGGGCAGTGTGTGGGGACGATAGCGGTAACTTGGCGGTAGGTGGGTTCAAACCGGGGGCCTTGCGGACCCAAATCCGCCTTCTTACCGACAAGGCCACCTACTGCCCTGACAACAACATGTTTAGTGTGTGTCAAAGGGATGGACTTTAGGTTATTGTAGAGATTCAAGGACAATAAAACACTGAAAATACAGTTACCCAGCAGAACCCCATGGCTGTAAACAGGACTTATCACGGCCCAACTCCCCTAGGGCCCTAATGTCTGTGTTCTTGACCCAGGACCACGCCTGTGGAGAACGTACTTGGGTTGACTCTGCTAGGACTTTGAAGAACCTTTGTGTAGATAACCTGTGTAGATGCATTTAATTTGTTTTTCTCCCTGCTGCCCACCTGTCTGTCCTGGGTGGGGATTCCCTCCACTGTCCATCACCCTGAGTTTCTTCCTTATTTCCCTGTCTATTTTTTTTTTTTTTCTTGGGAGTCGTTTCTCAGCCAGTGTGAGGGTCTATAAAGGCAGCGGGTATTTTCAGTACTGATTTTTTTTTTTTTTTTTTTCTGCATCTTTTTATGTATTGTTCTTGAAGTGCCTTGCGCTAATGATTGTTAATTTTTTTGTTTGTTTTTAAAGAGATAACAGAATAAAAGAGATTTTAGAATCTTACAAAAATGAAATATTGGACTAAAACTAAATAAATTATGCCAACTATTAAATATCTGTGTGAAAACCCTTTTTTTTTTCTTTTTGGGAGTTGTTCCTCAGCCAGTGTAAGGGTCTGTAAGGGCATGGGGTATTTTCCAGTTTTTTGTTTTTTTTTTCAAGCAAACTCCTTGTCATTTTGACATTGTGACTCACACCACTGCACGGAATGTTACCTCCACTGTCACAGATCAGGGTGTGGATGGGAGGCAAAAATGTTGAGGACCCAAATGCAGGAACTGGTGGAGCTTTTTTTTTTACAAAAACTGGCTTAAAAAAAAAAAAAACACTGTCAAAAGGCCAGGCAGGTGAAGAACATGGCTTGGTAAAAACACAGCATGGACATAAAGCAGGACTTGAGCAAAAAACAAAACTTGAGCATGAACATGGAACATCTAAACATCCAATGTGAACCAATGACTCCACACTAAACAATGATCCGACAAGACTGAGTGAGGGAGAGGGGTATATATACTGAGGGCACCAGGTGACACAGGTGAGTCTAATGACAGAGACACAGGTGAGTGTGATGGCAATTAACCGACACCAGACAACAGTAGAAGAATGATCCTAGAGATGCCGGTCCGGAGACCAAGAGGAGCTTGATGGATGCAGAGAAGGATGTAGTTGGGGTCAGAGTAGAAGATACAGAGGCAGGGAGAGATGGAAAATGTTGATTCACTCTGGAAAGCCCTAAATAAGGGAAAAGCCAACCAAAAAAAAAAAAAGAAAAATGGGAGATAAGGGTTACTGGAAAAAATAATAAGAATAAAAGAGATTTAAGAATCTTACAATAATGAACTATTGGACTAAAACTAAATAAATTATGCCGACCATTAAATATCTGTGCAAAAAATGTATTATTTTTTTTTCCCCTCAATATTTGGTCTAAGCAGGGTAAGTTTCTTCTTTCTAACTCTTTCTTTCCACAACAAGGAAATGTGTTAAATTGATGGGTTAATTGATGGGTTAAATGCAGTGTATTGAACCCATCACCAAGGTGAACTGTGGGCAGCTTTAAGAAGTGTGTGGCGATGATGCCATGCACAGTGCACCTTAGTGGTAACATGGCAGCCGGAGGACTTGAACCCTAGGCCCTTCTGAGGTCATCTAAACCTACTTCCTGTTCCTCAAACACCAGGACACCACTGCTGAAAGGCTTGTCATTGTGACATCCCAACTCAAAAGTAAACAGTGGGCAACTTTGAGCACCAGGTGAGTGGGAATGGTGCCATGCTCAGTGGACCTCAGTGGTAATTTGGTGGATTTGATGGATTTGAACCTGGATCATGTGCCCTCCGGAGCCCAGTCTGGTCCCTTAACCATTAGACCACCACGACCCCAGAAAAAAATAAAGAGCATGTATTTAGAGTTCTGTTTTGAATCCTTTTGAACCAAAAAAGGAGATTTTACAGAGAACTCATCTGTAATGGTAACGTTAAGCCAAACCATAGAGGTTAGCCATGTTGCCTGGTTGTTGTCATCAATCAGCTACTATTGGGTCTAGCAGGATCATGTGCTGAATGAAGCCACTGCTGGTGAACTAAAAGCTTATTAAGCTTTGTGGAAGATAGTTCTGCATATAATGCATTATCACGACGAATGGAAAAAGATTTTATTGATTAACCTGTTGCCATAAGCTTAATGTAGCTCGTTCATTTTCATAGACATAAGATTGATTAGTTTGGAGACGTTGGAGTGAGATGGAACAATAATAGGAGTTCCCTATAGCCCACAAAAAACAGGACCGTTTTGCGCAGGATATAACTCATATGAGTCAGCTTTCACAAGTAACTCTATAATTTCCAATGTTATTTGTTTCGATGCTTGGTACATACATTACAGTTAGTAAGTTCCATTACAGTTCCATCGAGCCCCTTCAGCCTCTGATGGTCTGTCCTCTAAAACTGGTATCACGTTCAGCTCCATGTGGGGTTCCTACGCCTTTGTTTCCGTGACACCGTCCTAGTCCCTGAAGATGACAATCTCATAATGAGACACATCTGTGAATAAATAAGTAATTTCTAGGATGTAATGCACACATTTTTTTATCTACTACATAATCCTTTCTATCAGGACATGGATACTCGTCCACAAACACAAACACTAATCACGTACAAACACGTACACTGTGGTAGACTAGAGTGTTGGACAAGTGCACGTTGCTGTGGATGCAGGGGCAGCTCTGAAGCCAAGTCATTCAGCAGCCTGGCGGCTGAGGCGACATATCTCTGTCTACGGCGGGCTGTGGAGGTTCTTGGTAGTCACAGCCTCCTGCCAGAGGGGAAGAAGGGGAAGAAGACCGTGTCCAGGATGGGAACAGTCAGCCATGATCTTTCTTGTCCTCTTCATTGCCCTGGAGTCATGCAAGGACTTCAGGAGAGGCAGGGAACGACCAATCACCCGCTCAGCTCATCAAATTACCGGCTGCAGCTTTGCGAGGTCCCTAGCTGCTGCAGCACGGAACTAGGTAATGATGAAGGAGGACAGGATGTACTGTAAGGAAGTCGGTAATCCATTTACAGGTGGTGATTGGGACCTGAAGCAGGGAGAGCTGGTGCTCGAGGACTTATATATGGTGTTGAAGGCATAGTTGCCTGGGATGTCCAGGTGTTCCTGGACGTGGTGCATGGCCATATTCACTGCATCCTCAGTGGATCTATTTGCCCTGAAGCTGCCAACTCAGGTGTGCTACTGAATGGTTGGAACACAAACCTGCAGCCACAGTGGCCCTTGGTGAAACAGTTTGGACATGAATTGTCTAAGTCCATAGTCAAGAATTGGAACCATAGATGACCTTCTATGGGCCTTTTTAAAAACCACTAGGGAAAGTTCTACAGAGAGGGAGGACAGCTGGAAGGTCAATGTCGTCATCCCATACGCCGCAGGAGTCTCTGAGAATCTCAGCCAAATTCAGAACTGTGTACATTTCACACCAGGCAACAACCTGTGACAGAAACTGGTTCATACCAAAGACAAGATCCCAAGACACAAGCTGGATTCCATTCAGTGCAGTGAGGAGTGTGCGGACCTTTACATTGGGGAGACCAAGCAGCTGCTACACAGGCACATGGCCCAAACAAAGGGTAACTCCTCAGGTCAGGACTCAGCCGTCCACCTACACTTGAAGGCTACCAACCACTCTTTTGAGGACCAAGACATTGAAATCTTGGCTAGGGAAGACAGATGGTTGAGAAAGGTGTAAAAGAAGACATTTTTGTCACCCTGAAAAACCATCCCTCAACAGAGGTGGTGGTTTGAGACACAACTTCTCACCCACCTACAAAGCCCTTGTGGGAACAATACCCAAAAGATTCAACTCTCATCAACCAGTTTCTCATATTAACGAGTTGTGTGACCAAAACCACTCCGACAATGACTGTACCAACCCATCAATACCCACCCAGCGACTGGTATCACACAGGTGTCCCCAGGTCCACCCAACAGGAGGGACCTGAAACAATCCTTTCTCCCCACTCACAGGATAGATACTCCCCACTAACAGTTAGAACTGAAGAAGCCTCTTGGATGAGAGGTGAAACGTTTTCCAAAAATACTGAATGTCCAGTTGCCTAACTAAAGTCTTTAACCTTGACCTGGATGACTGAGAATCTCCATCGACTTCCTTCCTTTACTTTCAAGCACCTTCCCACCATGTGCCCCCCAAATATGCATTTCCTGTGATACCCAAAAAACTCTGACACCCAAGAATCCTCCATGTTCTCTCGACTCAGGGCGACGTTGCTCAATCTTTATGTGGTTTTTGTCTTGTCCTTATTCTTCTCATATGAGAAGTACACGTTCAGCTGGTTTAGCAGCGTTCAAACGCATTCATTTATCAGACTAAATGCATCATTTGTCTTATCTGTGTGTTGACTTTCAATCAGTGTTGGGATTACTCTTCCCTCAGCTCTTTTCTTCTATTATCATTTGTTGTCAGGCCGAACGAAGGACTTTTTTTTTTTTTTTTTTTCTTAATTTAAATCACTTCCCATTGACAATGAGGCTCTAATTGAGTTCCTGCCTTTCTTATTTGTTTGGAGCTAACATCACTAACTGGCTTTCTAATTACATGGTCTAGCAGCTGATGTATTATTACACTGGAACTATGGGACGGGTGACTACGAAGTTCAGACATTAACATCGCTGCGAAAACAATATGTTTCAATGCAATGGCTGAACATGGATGATTTATGGAGTGACAGCGGTTCTTCATGAGGGAAGGATGACTGAGAGACTCTCCTACTGACTCTGTCACTGATTCATTGCCTAGAGAAGATTTTTTTTTATTATTATTATTATTTTGGTAAGGATTTTTTTTGCTTTTCTCCTGTGTCCTTGCAATATGGTGACCTATTCTCATTTATATTATCTACTGCAATTACCTCTCTGTTGCTAGGAAACATATATAAGACTTTTTTCTCTCGCTTGCTGCGTTGCAGTTATCTCCAAGGTCTCTTGTGGGCAGAGAAGTCTCAGCTCGGTGTTTGTGTGGAGCTCTCGTTCTAAGACAGCAGCAGTCCTAACAGGCAGGAGTGGAACCAGGGGAAGTTTTTTTTTTTCTGTCTTTTTTAAGAACATGAGCTCGAATATGTTAAAGTTTTGGTGCTTGTGGTTTTTTTCCAACAGTACATCACTTCTCTCCCGGCCTTTGTTGCCATCCTTGCTCCAGACGAGAAGTGTCAGAGCAGATGGTTCACGTCAGGGGCCAAATCAGTGGGTGGTCTTGAATTAATCTCTTTTCATCATTAGGGATAAGTTACATACAGACGTACTTCAGTCTTAATACACTGCAGACACTGATCTCTGATGTATTTTAAAGTTTTGGTGCACAAACATTCTCTTCAGCGCCCCCTTTTGATCACTCCATCATCAAGGCTCCCACAGGCCATCATATTTACTGATATTATGGTATATTAAAGTACAAGTATTGTTAATAAAATACCCCCTCTTTGGTAACCTCTGCAATGAAGGAGGTTGGTTTATTCATTTACAAGGTCTCAGGGTCAGCAGTCTCCAAGACTGCCACCCAAATCACACTGCTCCATTCTATGACCCTCTTTGTGGTGAGCCCGCTGGAAGTTATCTGGGTCTGGACAGTGCACCTAAGTGGATACCTGGATTTAAACCTGGAGACCATGATAATTCATTAATTCCTGCCTTCCTTCATCCATTCATTCATTTTCTTCTGCATATCTGTTGCCAGGTCGCAAGGGCAGCTGGCACCACGGAAATCACATTGCACCATATTATAAGCCTTCCTGTGGGTGGTGAGCCCACAAGAACTTATGAGGGTGGGGACGGTGCTATGCTCAAAACATCTCAGTGCCCTGCAGACCTAAGTCTGCTTCCTTAACCACTAGGCCATCACTGCTCGTATATTATTATTATTAATACTTTTTAAAGACATTGGATGAATCTATCAAAATAGGTTTTCAAATACATTACAGTTTTTTGTCTAAAATCACAAAAAGCAGCTGCTGTGACAAGACGGCCAACAGGGTAAATTAGTAGCTGAGATTCCACCCTTTGCAAATATAAAGAAAAGTTATAGCACATATTGTATAACCCCTACCTTACGTCCTTAGAACTTCACATGGGTATGATGCAGAAAAAGACCGCCACCACCACAAAGCACCAGTCTCCATGACTGCCACCCAAATCACCATACTGTGAGCCTTCCCGTGGGTGGTTGCATGGGTCGGGAAGTTGCCATGATCAGAGCAACTTAGTGGCAACCCAGCAGCCCGTGGATTAGAACCTGAAGCCTTGCGGAACAAAGTCCACTCCGTTTACCACTAGACAACCGCTGCTTCCCGGGAGGTTGGTTGGTTTTAACAAACTTAAAAAACTCTCATTAAAACAAACTCTTGTGTGTGTTATTGAAGGCATCAAGGAACACACCGGTGGAGACTTTTATGCAAGAAGGAGTTGCAGGTGTTAAAGATAGTCTGTTAGAAGTCCATTAGTGCCTTTCCCAGGCTTTCCCTCAGGTATATTGCTGATTAGAGAAATGCACTATTCTAAGCAGATTAAGCATGAGCTAAATAAGCCCTGATTTAACATTCTATTATTTTACATTATTTTTACTGATTTTCTTACCTCTGAAGAGATCAGTAGTACTCCCAATGCCTTATTCCGGTAATTACTGCCTGCAGTTTTCTCACTGATTAGATACAAAATCTCATTATGTATTACATTCCGTCGATTGAGTTTTACAATGGGAATAAAGGAATCTTATTAAAAAAAAAGTCACAGCTCTGTTGTTTTGTACATTACAATGACTTCGAATTTTCTCACTTCACGACCAGAGAACTCACAGAATCTATAACGTCGTGGTTTGATCTGTGAGAGGGCGATACGGCTTGAGTCATGAGCGAAAACGCTCCGCAGCTTCATTCATTAGTCAGTCAGTACACAGCTCCATCATTACTGCCATCTTTCCCCCAAAACAGCTCATCTGATCAAAGCAAAGAGACAGACAACATACTGGAATAAAATGTCGGAGATGATAGAGATACAACCCTGGGAGATAAGAGTCTTCAACTTCCCCAGTCTGGCCCGAGGAGATCTTCTCCTACTATTTGTAAACTTCTTACTTAACCTCTATTTATTCTATAATAAGAATCAGAAAGAAAAACTAAAAAAATTCCGTGAACCGTTTTCCATTTTTCCTGTTACCAGAACCAGTAACAGTGGGTTTTGACTTGAATTCTTCCGTTATAACAAGTACTCTTTGGTTCTCCCCCGAGAGCGGCAGCTGCTGTGACTGACTGTAGCTCTGTGCTTGTGTTGAAAAGAGAAGCAGCAACAGGGAAAAGGTTGGTAAGATAGAAAAAAAAAAAAGAAAGAAATATATATATATAATCTTAAACCCAGCAAATCTACCACAAGTTTGCAGAGAGTCTTTTCATGCTTTTTTTCCACCCTTAAGTTTGACTTTTGGAAGTAAGCGAAGCAAAACATGAATATACAGTATGTGCCTGTGGGATAAATGGTTTTACTGAAACTCAGAAGAGTAATGTTGTCTTTGAAGTTATTTACTATGTGAGTTGAATTAGAAAAAAAGAACAAACATTTAAAAAAAAAATGGAGAAGAAGTAAATAAAATAAAAGTTTGCCAGTGAAACACAGCTCGTGATCGATAACCTGTCGATAAACACGTCCGTAAAGTTGCATAGTCTTTGAGTAACTTTTAAATCTGTTTCTCTCCATCTTTGTGTGTTTGTGTCCTCTAAGCCCGTCCCTTATCTTCCCCTCTGTTCTGCTCATCACTGTTCAGCTTGATTGCCCTCAATCAAGATGGTGAGTGTGTGTGTGTTTGTGTGTATGGGCTGAACTTTTGTCTCCGGATATTTTGGTCTATACTTGACTTGTTACCCTGATGGTACCTAGATTAAAAAATAAAAATAAACACCAAAAAACTACATCTTCAACTCAGTAACTTTACATAAAGGGATTTTGCAAGTTTAACCAACAACAGTAGGAGGCAGACTGAAAAATGCTGAGATTCTCTTTAGGGGAGACAAAGATGGACATGATCAGGAATCAGGTGATTAGAGGGACAACACAGACAGGAAGGTTTGGAGAAAAAAAGCTAGAAATGCCAGATTGCGATGGTTTGGACATGTTCAGAGGAGGGACAGTGGATACTATAGAAAGCGTTGTCTACAAATAAGCGGACCAGGACTTTTTGATACACTAAATCTCCAGAGACAGAGCACACTTCTCCGTCTCTGGGGATTTAGTGTATCAAAAAGTTTCTGACCATGGCATGTCTAACACGAATCTCTTCAGCAGTCTCACCAAAAAAAAAAAATCCCAAATACTGATACAGACGTGTTCTTCTTATACAGTCTCATCACAGGACATTTTTTTGTCAGACCTCTGAATGTGGAATGTTGTGCTTCTGCACCTTGACATTGACATGGGTCCATCTAGTGTCTGTTATCTAGGCGTCAGTTTCTGCTGGGCGCCAGTTCATGTGTCTAACATGCTGCGGGTACTAATCTTTCTACATTGGTAGAAGAATGATCCCAGAGACGGAGCTACCAGGTAGGAGACAGAGAGGAGATTGATGGATGCAGTGAGGGAGGACATGGAAGTGGTTGGACGTAGTAGAAGATACAGATAACTTATTGTGGCATCCCTGAAAAAGGGGCAAAGCCGAAAAGGAAACTAAGAAAAAAGGAGACGGTAGGTGTAACAAAACATGGATCTACCAATCTAACCCTTGGTGTACATTGTCCCTGACATAACCGGCCAATCACTCATCCGTTCTTCACAAATTTCCACGGTAACCTGTTGGCAAGTGGAGCCAATGAATACACTGTCATGAAGGGCAATGTAAACCACAAATAAGTTTGTGCTACATTCACTTTGCTCTTTAAGATCTTTTTGCCCTTCAGCATGACTGCCAGCCATAAATCAGACTCTTCTGATGTTTTAATGTCCTGGATCGTCAATCCTGCGGCTGTTACGTTCATCACCAATAACCCTAACATAGCCGGGACTTAGAACTAATCGAGCAGCCACAAGGGGCCACTAAAATGGCACAGAAATGTGTTTTTTTTTTTTTCCCCACTTAATATTCACATCATGGTGTTTGCATCAGCGCCAACTCTGAGTCCACTGCAACTACAGACTCACTGTGCGTTTTTTTTTTTTTTCTTGTCTCATTAATTTGACTCTCAGCTCTCAGCCTCTCAGCTCTTGGCTACTAGAAGTCCCACCAGCTACCAGAGCACAGTAGGACTTCTGGTATTCCGGTCCTTGTTGTCTTACCATGCATCTAAACAGAAAAAAAAAAAAAAAACATCCATCCATTTTTATCTGCTCATCAGTTAACGAGTCGTCATGGCAGCAATCGGCACAACTGGCGCCCGAATCACAAAACCACAACTTCCTGCTGGTGGTGAGCCCTGAGTGTGAGCTCTTGTCAGATTGAACCATGTGGTGGCTTAAATTGTAGAATCAGGACAAAGAGGAAGATCTCCAGTTACATTACTTTAATAAAGGACATTTATTGTGAAAAATATCTTAATTTTTCAGTCCAAAATCAAAACAGAATTAATCAGTCGTTCCCGATACTTTTTGCCTTGTGACTACATTATGAGGACATCAGACAAATCAAACCATCTATCAAGCAACCTAAGATGTTTCAGGTTATTAATTGATTAATAATCATTCTCTTGTCCTTAGGGGCAGTAGTTTTCAATACCGCCACCCAAATCACACTGTTCCATAACTGTGGTTCTTCCTCTGTGTGCTGAGCTCATTGGACGTTATCTAGAACGGTACGTGGCTCAGAAAACCTCAGTGGCAACCTAGCAGCTGGTGGATTGGATCCTTGCAGCCTTGTGAACCCAAGTCCATCAGTTTTTTTTTTTTATAATCTAATAATTAAATAAATAAATAAAGTTTTCTTGGTGACTTTAAAAAAAAAAAAAACGTACTAGACTTTTCAGACAACCCAAATTGGGGAACATTGCCAAGGTTGAAAAACATTGCATTTGATTTAAAAATCAATGGACGTGATGGACTGGTGAGCTGTTCAGCGTGACCCTGAATCAGCTAATAGATACTGAGATTTGTCCAACGCCTTAAACTTTCAGGGATGTAAAAAAAAAATATTACCCTGCAACTCCCACTTGCAGCTGTTTTTTTTCTTTTTGATGTACGTTAATCTTTCGACCCATAAAAGGATCATCGTGAGGATGCCCGCTCATTGAACCCATCGCTTTCTCCTAAGATAAAATCTATCGCGGCTTATACTGCTCTCAACACATCATCCTGAGCCCCGCCCATGTGTTGGTCAAATTGAAAGTAACGTTAATATTTTACACTTTACACGCCTTAATCGGGATTGCACTTAATCTTCTTATGTGGCAGGGATTATTATATGATACTCTCCCTAAAATCAAATGAAGACAAGGCTTCAGTCCATAGCTTCAAGAGCATTGTTGAGATGAGTGGTTGCCGTGGTAACAGATAACTCACTACTTAAGCCAATTACCAAAACCTGATGGTTCAATGATCTGCTTTAGTTCAGATAGAGACGCATAAGTGAAAATTAAGTAAGGGTTAATCAGAGAGTATAACAGGGTGTGGGACATACATTAGCCTTTAGGTTGTTGGGTTTAACAATGGGGACTAACTGTTAATTGTACATTTATCAGTCTGAAAGACACGGTGTGATCTATACCACTGTAGGCTTTGTATTAAATTGTTAACATTTTCAACCGTTGCACAAGTGACTGCCTCGTCAATGACCAGGTCAAAAATGTCCATTTTTTTTTGTCATTTTAGCTGAGAAAATCAGTTTTATCTTAACATTTTGTCCAGTCATGGTTGGTTCTGACCTCTTTCCCTTCCTTTCTCATTTTTTATTATTTATTTAGGGTGTATTATATCCTTATACATTACTGTGCAGGGTGGGAGGTAACTTGCTGTGAGAAGAGCCCTTCAGGCTGAATTGTTGGACATGATTTTGACACTTTCTACTTCAGACAGGAGAAGAATCTACTGAGTCAGACTGATTCTGTCCAGTTCAGATTTCCAGGTTGCCGACTGCCACTGTAACCTGGACAATAGTCCGAGTCCTAATCATCAGAAATTCCAAACTCATTCCAGAAATTCCAGGACAATCCTGTTAACACCATTGCATCTGTAGAACCATATTATCTGTGTATCTAGCAACCATGAGACCTATGAAATGATGATGAAAAAGAACAGCCATACTGTTGTCAATAGATCAATATGTATCTAAATACATAAAAACAATAAATACAATCTATTGATAATGATAGTCACAGTCATGGAAGAAACACACGCAATATATAATACGAAGATAATAATAGCACGTATCAACACTGTGTAAAATAATCTTCCTGGGTTGACACCTCTAATACACTGTAGTCTGTGTGGTCCACAGTTATTATATTCCTGACAGTCACAGTTGATAAAAATCAAAGGTTCCCATTGGATTCCATAGAAAATGCACGTAAGGAGGCATGGGTTAGTAATACAAAAACCACAATATCTTAAAATATATAAAAGGTAAGTTGAAAAGGGGAATGCTTTTGTACCAAAAGCATTTTTGTCTAGCAATTCTTGCAATATGAAATGATTA
Source organism: Paraplagusia blochii (assembly GCA_016785265.1). Classification (NCBI taxonomy): domain Eukaryota; kingdom Metazoa; phylum Chordata; class Actinopteri; order Pleuronectiformes; family Cynoglossidae; genus Paraplagusia; species Paraplagusia blochii. Next base: position 19,784 of record JAFBJS010028433.1, read on the forward strand.
AGATTTTCTCTTACTAAGATATTCAAAGAAAACAACCATGACAAGTCAAGTTTTGAGTTGCTCAAACATTGAATAATGTGAAATAAGACCACGATAAAATAAGTCTGTGTAGATTCCGAGTCATCCAGGTAATTCAATCCAAAATTAGTTACTTCGAGAGCAACTGGACATAGTAGGTTTCTTTCTTTCTCAGGTTGACGTAGAACCTGGAGAACCTCCACGTCAACCTGAAGAAACCCTCTCTCAACAGAGGGGGAGCACTTAGACACAATATTTCATCCACTTATAAAGTTGTTTTAAATTCTCTGCCCAGAAAATTGTCTTGTGATCAGACCAGGGCTCCATCACAAAGAAGAAAAACAACTGACAGCAACACTACCCCCCACTCCTCCATTCCCACCTCCAACTCAACACACAGCTCGTCTCGTACAGGGTGTGACACACCACCCTGTGTCCCCACCTCCCTCCTATAGCCTTTGTTCTAAAACAATCCCCCTTTCAAAAGTATGCAGCCTCGTTTGAAGTTAAATTCTAAGACTCCCCTGTTATCGGTTAGAACTGAAGGAGCCTTTTGGATGAAGAGGTGAAACGTCTTCAAGAAACCTACTATGTCCAGCTGTCCTCGAAGTAACTAATTTTGGGCCACAATGCAATAATAATATAAACATTATACTTTTATGTGTTATTTAGAATCCAATCATAGACCACACCCTTTCATCTAGCACAGGGGTGGGCAAACTAAGGCCCGGGGGCCACATGCGGCCCGTTGAGCCTTTTTATGCGGCCCGCCATCCCTGTCCAAATTAAATAATGTATTTTTATTATAATTAAACTTCCGACTTTTCCATACAATGCCTGCATTTCCCCAGTAGATGACATTATAAAGGCTATTAGAAATGTAGTATTTTGGGTTTGATACATGACTTTTACTTGCAATAACGCTCCATCTCTCTGCTCTTGACTCGGCCCCGTGTCCAATTTTAGGAGAAATTGTGGCCCGCAGGTCAAAAAGTTTGCCCACCCCTGATCTAGCACTAATTATGCTTTGATGGGATGGATTTGACCTATGGGATGCCAGTTGATTTTCACTGCTGCACATCTCAGCAGATGTGTTGCAGCCCAGCCATGGCTTATTTATTGTTTTATAGAGTAAACATCTGATGTGCAAATAAGAAATGTTAACTTTTCACATCCACTAATATTGCAATCACATTAATTTATGTCAATGCCCATCTTGGGAGTGTTTCCTTTAGTAATGTCACTTAAGACTCCATAAAAATAATTACGTAAAAGAGAGGGTTTTTAATCATAATTTTTGGATGTTTCTTTATTAATTCATCCGTCCATTTTCATCCATTTATCCGTTACAAAGTTTACAAAAAGTCTCCACAACTGCCACCCAAACCCCAATGCACTGTAATATCCTGCAGGTGGTGAGCCCACTGGAAGTCAACTCCCCTAACCAGAATTCAAACTTGCCCTGTGGTTTCAAACCAAAGACAGAGACATTGCCTCTGGGCCAAAGTGACGGCCTCTTTATTAATTATAAATGTTAAAGAGCCAATTAGATGCATTGAAACTGTTATGTCTCCCTATTAACTGCCGGGTGCCTTCGTGAGAGAGTTTAAAAGAAAACCTTAACAAAAACAGAATAGAATTACAAAGCAATAAGGGATGGTTTAGGGCAAGTGAAGGAAAGAAGCAGGTAGTGAAGTGAAATCTCATTATAAAGCAATCACAAGTAGAAAGGTCAGGTGGCTGTTACAGCAGCTAAAGACTCAGAAGACAGAAGGCCAGGGGCGGAGCTTACTGTGAAAAAAAAATAAAAAATAACAGTACGCCATAGAACGAGGTAGGTTTAGATTTACGTCTACACTATGATGTGGTATTTATAAATAGAAGGTCCGAAGGCATCGTTGCCCTCATGGGAGAAGCCAAGACGCACCAACTGGTGACCCATTAGCTCACAAGCTGTGCTGCAGCGTGTGCATCACAAAGTGATAACTGGGCCTGATGGTGATATGTGATTTGGGATCCACGCTGTCGATGATTAAAGCTTCTGGCTTCGTTATTTTAAGATCGGATTCTCGTCAGAAGCGGACATTTTTCTGCGTTAACTGTGTGTCATTGTAACCATTAGAGGCCGTTACACAATCATACATTATGTGATGCCTTAACCAAGCATTACCTAATTAATATTTGTACTAAAAGGCTTTGACTACTTCCATTTTTATTGCACAGAAAACACAAACAGGACTGGCTATATATAGGCACGTGTATAGGTGTGTGTATATGCACAGTCATATGAACACTTGGGTGTCCCCGTATGTGTAAATATATGTACATGTGTGTGCGGGTATAATAATAATGATAATAATAGAATACAATAATATCGTACCTTTGTCATTACCGTAATGAAATAACAATAATAATAGAGATTGTGACTACTCATCAGCAATGACTACCAGCTACTAACACTACCAGGTCTGGGACTAATGCGTTACTTGTAACGCTACTACGTAATGAAACTACTTTTCTCAGTAACTAATAACGTAACACATTACTTTTCACATTCACCATTATTGTTACCGTGGTGTAAATGGGGTCATTACTTGTTACTATCTGTGGTCCAAATGGATGGTTTCTCAAAGCCACGGAGAGAGAACTGTGTGGCAGTGGAGCCGGTCTGCTGCCTACAGTGTGTGTGTGTGTCTGTGTGTGTGTGGTAACTTTCACAGTCATGAGTAAAAGACGGCCGTGCACACTAACTGAACGCATGCGTTGAAAAGGAGCAATGATTGGTTGATACCTGGGCGGGTCTTCTTACCTTATAGGGAAATAAACTGTCACTCACACACAGGACGCGGTACAGCAGCACACACCCACAAGCAAGACGGCGGCAAGGTTATAATAAAGATGCCTGTCAAAATGTTTATTTTGTTTTATTGTACCACTTACATCTACTTCATTATGATAGTTGCTACTCAACACAACAAAACTTTTTAATGTGTTTTTAATGTAAAGTAACTAGTTATTTGTTACTTTTATAATTTAGTAACTCGTAATGTAACTAGTTACTTTTACAAAGCAGTAACTAGTGAAGTAATACATTACTTTTCAAAGTACCCTGCCCAACACTGAGCACTACTAACATTAACCTTCCTAGTTACTACAGTGGCCAGATTATTTAATAAAAAATAATTAAAAAAAATGTGATTATGATAAAGAGTTATTGCTTTTTTATATTAGATGCAATTGTAAATCTGGAGAACATTTTTTCACTGTGCTTCATGGGGTTAGTAACCCTTGCTATGGCCCGTATGAACCCATGTCATGGGTCGAACATTGAAATTCCAGCAACAGCAGTCTATTTCGCTAACATAAGGACCGGCATCCATTCACCAACGTTGCTACTAATCAAATCCTGTCCACCTGAATCGCTGATTGTCCGTGTTAACGCTGAACAAAAGGCCCCAATCATTTCATCGCTTTGGATTTGCTGTGACTGAAAATGTATACTAATTCCGGCCTCAATGAATCAAATCATCATGACAATGCTGACCTTTCAGCAAATCATAAGTCCTCCAGTAATTGCACTCTATGAACAGAGCTGGACCTTATTTCTACCATCAGATGATTGTAATCTCATCTGCATCTAGTTGTTGACTGTCCTCACTGAGGCCAACGGGGAACTTCAGGTGACACTATGGAAATGTGGAGAAAATTCACGCAACTCTGTAAGCAATGAGAAATGCCAGTTGCTGTAGGAGTTCTTCACCGTTTTCACACTGCCACTTAATTCGGTATTCACTGCGACACGAAACCAGTTTCACTCCCCGTTTGCGTTTACATTACAAACTAATGCGCATTCGCTCCTCAACTAATGCGCATTAACTAATCCACCTCTAGTCGGGTGTTTCGATAGCGAATTAACTAATACTGGTAAAAGTAAAAAGCAATAAAACGTAAAATGGTTGTCGCTCCCTGTGTGTGTGAACACAACACCTAGTTTAACAAGCTCGTAAAATGCTACGGGAGCGGCTCACCTCCTTGTCACCCGCTAGATGTGGCTGTGTTATTAGGAGCAAGATTACAAAACACTTCCTCATATTTTCTCTCCTTATCTTCTTCATTCGTTCTTTGTGTCTCCTTCTCATCACTCTCATACGTCGCCTTGATCTTTCTTTAACCTGCTCCATTTATTCCTCAAAATTGCACGTGCGTTTGTTGACAGAATTCATGTTGAATAAAACTGCATATTAACGAGATCTCGTTATATAACCACGTGATCAAATTGAAACTGGACCATGGTTAAACTAATGTGCATTTGCTCCCTTATTGTGTGTGAATGCAAAGCGGCATGCAAAGTATCGAATGTGCAGCGAATACCAAATTAAACTGAATGTGAATGCAAAGTGAATCGAATGCGGATTAGTAAATACAGTATCGAATCCTGAATTACCTACTTCAGTATTCAATTCCGAATTGAATGAGAAAACCGTATCTGTTGTGTTTGTTATCCAATCCCTAATGCTTTGAAAACCATATAGTGGAAAAAACAGTTTGATGCCTTTTTCTTTAACTTTTGATCTTCACTTCAAAATATGTAGGTTAGGAATTATGTCTGTTTGGCTAGTGTTTTGTGGAAGGTTGGCACTATATGCTGCTTCCAAGGTTTTTGAGCTGCTCTCTGCTCAACTAGTAATGGCTAGTTGGTAATGGTATACTGCGTCACAATGTAAATGAAATCACTTTCACTTATAGTTCTCTAAACCCTGCGAAAAACAAGATGGACCAGAAACTGATGCTTGACGCCCTCTTTTCACCTCATGGCAATACTGGAGATACTTAGTCACTTTTTGTGGCCCGTCAGTATTTCACGGTCACTGTCATCACCCTTGGATTCATTAAAAAAGTCGGCCCATCGCATGGTACGATGTTAGAACAAATTAAGCTAGGCAAGTGGAGTGGATAAAGACAGTATGTCATCAAACAGCAGATTGTGCTACATTTACTTGCTTTGATTTGGGATTTTTTTTTGGGGGGGGAGGGGTTGGAATCATGTTACACTGTTACAATGAGTCCTTATGACTTAATGTTCTGGATTATGAGTATACCACTGTAAGTGTAGCTAAATAACAAAGGTAACTGAGTTATGTTGCGTCATAGGAACGCAATTCTCCTTCCATAGTGTGTTTTCCTGGTCCTTTCCACAGCATAGAAGGTTCTATTTATTTTCCATCCAAAACCAATGTTTTATCCTGTTCATGGTAGTGATGTGATTTCCTTAGATCCTGGTGGTTCCAGCTCTAAAATCACTTCCCTTTTCATTACATAAACGTGCTGACCTAGTCGTTTGAGCATTGCTTCCTCAAACGTACCACCTGGTTTGGGGTCTTATTTGTGATTCATGTGATTCCCCTGTGAGTAATCACTAGTTATGTTCTGGTTCCCACTAACAGTAATTCTTGAGGTGACCAAGATCAGCTTCCTGCCAGTATTAATTAAAACTAATCATCTTTAGCAAAGACATCAGACAGACTTTTTCAAAGTGAAATCACTGTCTCGGACATATAGACGAGGTCTCACCAAAGTGTTAAATCAAGTGAAGCCTCGCTAATGAACACCGCTAAATAGATCATTTGACTAAAGATTTTACTTCAGTCAAAGGCACAGCTCCTCAGAACATCACAGCCAGGTGTAAAAGGATGATCACGTGACAGAGAATATCATTTACACTGCGATACGACAAAGACCTCCTTCCCTGTCCTCTGTGAGACATCTTCATTCCAAAGAATGCCTGTCTCATTACCTTAAAAAAAAGCAAAGTACTCTGACTTTGATAAACCTTTTTCAATGTTTTACATTGTTCTTTTGAGACAGTGAAAATATTTACAGCATTTGTAAAATTCACTTTATATGTAAAGTGAATTTTACTAAGCTGTAAATATTGGATGTTTTTTTTTTGGAGATCATGTGGTGAGGTTCATGTCTTTTGAAGCAACGGTGTCATCAGAGCCAAAAATATGAACCCTACAGCTTATTTAGCAACAATGAATGTGTTTTGTTTAAGATTTCAGAAAAAAAAAATCTGTAAATAAACAAACAGTAACACTGTGATAAAAAACTATTAACATCTAACCCAAACTTGGGCAAACTAAGGACCTGTGGTGGACGTAGCCCTTTGGGCCTTTTAATCGCCCTACCAAATTATACTATTAGTCTGTATTATGGTTTTTATTGTGCCTTTTAACTACAATGTCTGAATTTCCTCAAGAGATAGTTTAGAAAAGTGTAATTTTTTATTTTTTTTTTTGTAAATTATTATTTTTATTCTGATCCTGATCCCGGCCCCTGTGAAAAATTTAAGGACCCAATGTTGCCAGCAAGTCAAATTATTTGCCCACCCGTGGCCTAACCTTTACTTGAAATAAATAAAGTTCATGAGCCGCTCGTTTTGAATAAAAGCATCAACAACTCGTCTCTAAAAGTCTTCCCTCTCTTTCTACAGTTTTAAATATACTGCATCTCTGTGTCTCAGTGGAGACCACTGCCAGAGAAAGTCGTCCAGGATCTATTCTGTTGTTTTCAGTCTTTTCAGTGTGGAGAATGAGCGCAGTGAGCACAAGCTGGACATTAACTTTGTGTCCTCAGTAACTGTTTCACTAAGATTTTTGGGGCAAAAAAAAGCTGAAAAGCTGTCCAAGAAATTTTCAGTCTTCTTTTACCTATGGTGATCTACACAGTCCAACGAGATCCAATAGTTTTGCAAAGTTCTCCTGCCATGACATGAGGCTAGAGGACTGTGTGCCTCACAATGCAGCCAACTGAGCGACTTTCTGACCACTCAGCACAAGATAATGTAACACACTTACAGTTTTTGGTAATAACTGAAATAATTAAATAACTAAATTAAATTAACATAGTAAATAACCCACTAAGGAGCACAAGCCATTGTTTTTTTAGTGCCAGTCCCAAGCCCAGACAAATGGTGAAGGTTGCATCAGGAAGGGCGTAAAGCTTTGGCCAAATCAAAAGTGCGAGACAACAAAATGTTTTCTGGGCCCAGCTTAACAATGACCGCCAACAGTGCTGTTAAGCTACAGGGTAAAAAGGGTGAAAAAGGGACATGCTGAGAGGAGGAGAAGAAGAATTTCTATAGTAGAAGGGTTGGGACATTTTATTAACAACATGCAGAGGGCAGAAAAACGTCTCCCTCTACAAAAGTCTTTCTTTGCCAGCACGGGATAAAAATCCACAGTTACAGTAAATGAGAAATTCAGCTTCATTATAATAATAATAATAAAAAAAAAACATTTCCAAAAGTTGTGATGTTATCTCGGTAGTTTTTCCTTACCCGGGCTGAGGGTCTAAGGACAGAGGATGTTACCAACCCTGTAAAGCCCTATGTGACAAGCTTGTTTTGTAAATGTGGGCTATATAAATAAAAATTGATTGATTGATTGATTGATTGATGAAATAAAAACCAAAATCAACATTGAATAAATATACTATTTAAATGATTATAATTATTTTTTTTTTTCATGCAACAGATGAGGCGGTGCCTCACTTGTCTGCGCCTGACCGCATGTCACTGCACTATAAATATGATATATTTTGATGCTTATTTGCACAAGGTTATTTTTATCTCAATTTGTCTAAATACAAATTGATTTATAAATAAATCATATATCTAAATACTTGGATGTAACATTTTTTCTTAGGTTGTCAGGATAAACTGCTGCAGCTGAAAACAGTCTCGATGAGTCTTGACTTCCAGTTTGTTAAGAATGTCCTTGATGATGCTTTCGTGCAACAGGCAGCCTCAATATTGGAGATCATTCGGGAGGAGATTAGGTGGAAACATAAGGCTCCAGCAGGTGGAGTCAATTTCCACAGTCATTAAAGGTATTAGGGAAAGTCTCTTAGGTGGAGTCAGTGTGCCACAGGTGTCTGTTGTCAGGTGATGAATGGAAATTCAACTATAGGTCAAAGAGATCCCAAAGTCAGGGTTGTGGAATGTTTCTTTGTAGAAGTCTCTGCCTATACAGACAATTTTACCATTTACTAGGAAATGTAATTTTATTTGTTGGCTTAATGCTGGTTTAAAACAAAAAAATCTCATCTATAATAAAGAGGCATTTAGCATTTTGGCATATTTTTAACCAGCCAACTGTGCATCAAACAAACTGGCAGCTTGTCATGACAGAGACAAACAGCCAAGCGCAGGAGAAATGACTGTTTAAATACTGCACTGATGAGAGAATGATGTGCAGGTGTTTCTCAGAGATGCACGCACACACAGACACACACACGCACACAAACACACACACACTCTGTTTTCCCAAACACACAGCATGGATATGTTTTTTCCTTTGTTTTGTTCTCTCCTCTGTTGACATAATGCTGCCTAGTTCATGATCCTTATATATATATATTTAGATAGTTATAGAGCATTTAATTTGTAGTCTTGATATATGATATATTAAAATATATATCATGAAAATATTACTGTATGCCTATTCTTTTGTGTTTCCTGTTAAGTGAAAAGTTGTATAATTTTCATTTTAGTTAACGCTGATGTGGTGATTTATACTACATTCATGATGTTTTTCTGTGACTTGATGTTATTCTTACTTCTTAATTTCCAAAAGGGAACTGCAGAAAGATAAAGAAAGTTCTATCTAATCTATAACTTATCTAATCAAATGGTTAAATATATATTTTTTTTTTTTTCAGTGTCGGGATAATGTTGCTCTTCCTGCAATTTAAGTCTTACAAGAGATGTCCGTTATTGCAATTTACAGATACCGGTATTAATCAATACTACGCATTTAATTCCAGATGTTGATATGAACCGATATATGCAGGTGATTTCCCCTGAATTAGAGTGATACCAGACTAAAGGCATCATGTAAATAACTGTACAACATGAACACACTACTTCAATATAAGTTATCATTAATCACGTGCCGGTCCAAGTGTCAGTAGTACTGACTCAGTGTCCCATGAGGAAGTCCAGCGTATTTGCGGAGAGCGCGTCTTTGCAGCATTGAATTTTCAATACGGGTGGAAAAAAAGAAAAAAAAAAACGATACCGATATGCTCCGATATTAAAAAATGGCTGTTGTTATCGGCCCGATACTGTAATATCGGTGGACCAATAAATCAGCCGTCCCCACTTCTTACAATGTTTGTGCCTATGCAGTTCTGTGTGGCTGAGGGGAAATCTTGTATGATTTTGACAGGATTGATCGTGGGGTAGTCGGAAGTGGATTGTAAAGAGATAACTGTCGGCTATATATTGTAAAAATTATTATATATAATAATGTAATTGCAATATAATTATATACAATATACCTTTACTTGTTTGTATAAAATCAAAGAAGAAAAACCCAGACCTTTCGTTACTTATGCCTTCTATCTGTGAACCAAACTGAGTTTGACACCTCTGGTTATGATCTCCATCCACCCACCCTGCCATTTCCACCCGCTAATCTTTTGTTGGGTTGCGGGAGCATTAGTCTCCACAAGGGTCACCCAAACCACATTGCACAACATTGTACCTTCCTGCAGGTGGAGAACCCACTGGAAGCTAACAGCCCTAACTACGATCTCTTACCAGGGTTATCATCGTTAACGAAAACTAACGAAAAAACGAAAACGATCACTGAAAAAAAACTCTTCGTTAACTGAAACTAACTAAAACGATCATTAAATAAATAAATAAATAAAAAAAACTATAACTAACTAAAACGAAAATATGTCCTAACAAAACTAACTGAAACTAACTGATATTAGAAATGAACTACCCTTCGTTTTCGTCTTTGTTCGAACCTCAAAAAAACTAAAACGAAAACTAAAACTAAACTAAAACTAAACATTTTGGACAAAACTAAAACTAACTAAGACTAAATTAGAAATATAAATTACAAATAACTAAAACTAACTAAAACTAATGTGCTAAAGGGCAAAACTATTATAACCCTGTCTCTTACCTATGGGTCTCACAGAGACATTGCCACAGGGCCAAAATGAAGATCTTATTTTGAAAATTCAACATCAGAAAGCCTTTAACTTTTTTTTGCAGAAAAAATAACCTCAACGTTATAGCTTTACAAGCAATAATCACACGTTGGACTCAAACAAAATTGTGAGCATTTTGTTGCATGTTCTTTTTTTTGTTTGTTTGTTTTTTCTTGCAACATCAGAATCAACTCTACAGATACTGGGCTGCAAAGCTGCACCGATAATCAGGATTAGAGGATTAGGTAAATCATCACATTAAAGATGAAAGCTCTCCGGAGAGCAACGTCGAGATTCATCATATTACAGCCTATCCTCAATTTGGATCCGAGAGTCTCTGCCGTAAACTGGGATTCCGAACAGAACCCCTCTTCTGGCCCGAGCCCACACACACACAAACACACACACATCAGATATACTCAGCAGGGAAGACATCACTTAAGTATTTTTTATGTGGGTATTTCTGGATTACATATCAGGGGGAGAGACTATAGTGATATTAAATCTACAGATATTATTTCTCCTGAGGCGCTGCCGTCTCTTTCTTGTATTTTTACTGCAGAATTAAAGTGACTGAATAGTGAACCAGGAATTTAATGAATTCCTCCCCTTTTTTTGTATATTTCTTCCCATTTCTGTTGTTGCTTTATGATCTTTTGTCTTAGTTCCCGGCAGAGGTAGTTCTCATTGTCATGGGGTTAAAGAGACAGGATGAAATATGCAAAGGTTTATGTGTTTTAAACAGCTTACTTTTTGGTCTTTCCGTCTCACAGAGCGATGCCGCTGCCTTTAAAAAGTCATTCAAAATTCCCTGTTGTATTTAAATGAATCACAAAAAATCTACAGTCTATATTATCCTGTTCTTCATTAAGCGAACAGCTGGAGCTGGAACTCTGGTTGTTTAATTTAACGCCTGACAACATCTATGCTAACAAGAGTTTATTCTCCTAAATGTGTCCAGACTGCAGCACCATTTGTCTGAGATGAAAACTTAACACGGTATTACTTGTACGAGTAGTATCACATGCTGTAAGGACTGAATTAAATCCTATTGAAACATCAAATTTGATTAATTATTGAAATCAATGTTGGGGAATTTGCAAATAAAAGATTTAAGGGAACAATATACAGTAAATTATTGCACAAAATTGTATTTTTATTCAAAACAATGAAATAACGTCCTGCTATCATGTGACTATGACATCCATTCTGTTTAGAGTCACTGCTAAAAGAAGGTTTGTTTGACAATGTTTGACTTTTAAACATCTGCGTTAACAGTTTCAACCTGGACTTTGAACCAGTTCAAGGAACATATAAAAAAAAAATTGAAAATTTTGCCTGTGGATTTTGCTCGGAACAGAAACAAAACCAGGGATGTTACAACCTTTTATTCTACTGGAACAGAAACACTTAAAAATAATAAAATAATAATAATAATGATACCATTAAAAATAATGGTAACTGGTTAACCACATGAAAAACATTAATATCAGTTTCATTTTGTTCTTTAAAAATCCTGTGTAGCTTCCAGTCAAAGTCATTGGTCTCCTAGTCCAGTCTATGGTAGTCTACAATGACCTGATGAGGTTGACTTCCTGTGACCTTCACTGACTGAATGGAGAGAGTGGGTGGACCATCAGACTATATGGGGAGGACTGACTACCAACTACTGTCACATCTCAAACAACAATAACAGGTCAATATTGGAGTCTGTCAATGTGGAAAATGTTAGTTCCAGACGCAATATCAATATATTTGTCCATGTTAATGATGGACTGGTCAACAATAAATAAGTAGCAATGCATTACCAATAGCCTGTCTATTTAGACTACAGTATTTCTATGGCAAAGCACAAACTTCTTCTTATGTTTAGATGGGAAGACATTCTGAGACATTTGATTCAGCAACAAACACGTCTAAAATGGATGCGGAGCCAGAATTAGGGGAAACCCCAGGGAGATTGTGACATATCGAAGACATACAGAACATTGTTATAAATAAAAAGAATTAGAAGTATATTAATCTCTAGGGAGTGTCCTTTGGGAAATTATGCCTCTGCATTTAACCCATCACCATGCTCAGGGCACCTCAGTGGTAACTTAGCGGTAGGGGATATGATATAAACAAGTTTCTGAAACTTTTTTTTTTTTCTGGAAAAAAAAAAAAAAAACAAACAAAAAAACTTTATATTCGCTACCGAAGTCGAAACACATTATTTGTAAATCATTTAGCAATTTTTGACAATAAGATATTTCTAGATATTTCATTAATTCAGTGGTTACACAAACAAACTCAACCTCAAAACAATGAAAAACCAGAACAAGAAAAAAAAAAAAAGTAAACTCCTAAGAAACATAGAAAAAACTCCTGCAACTTGAGGGTAATGAGCCAATCTTTGGAAAAACATTGTGCAAACAACAAATTTGATTCTATGACATCATCACCTCTCAGTTAATTCACCTTATAAATGTGGATGCAGGTTGTCACCTTGCAATTGAGTAGTGGAAAAAACAGGGATGTTAATTGCAAATGTTCTGAGAAATTCCTATTTTTAATAAATATTATATAATAAAAACCAATGTATTTTTTGCATTTTTAATAGTAAAAATGCATTTTTTTTGTAAAACAGTTATTACACAAAATATACAATAGAATCCTGACAGAAAAGATACGGGTCTCTGCTCCATCTCTTCAAAGGTGGAAAAATAACACCTTAAAAACAGTCATTGGTCTTTATACACACAGCTTTACTGTTCACTCCATCAGTGGACCAATGCATTGAGCTTTTGAATGAAGCCAAAAGCAGAAAACTCCCTATTTTTTTTTCCCTACTGTCTATATCATTTCCCCCATCACCTCTCATCTGTTTTCTAATCCTTTTTTCTCTCATTTTTCTGTTATTCATGTCACTCTTCCACTCTGTCTCCGTCTCTGTCCGTGAATGCGATTGGGTGAGTCACACACAGAGAGAAAAACAGAAACAGAAGGTGGAGGAGGAGGGTGATGCCCATTTTTTTATTTTTTTTTCAGGGTGATAAAAAAAAAAAAATGTTTTATGTCTATGATTGCTTTCAGCACTCGACCTGTCTGTCTGACAATTGCAGAGGAAGCCGCGGTGCAGAAGGCATGTGCTGCAGCACACATGTGGTGTGACCCTTCAATGTAGTGGAACTAACCAGTAATTAAAGGAAAGAGCAGCGCTGTGGGCAAAGTAGCTGAAGAATACAACTGTAATAAGAACTGGAATACAACTCTGTGTGTTTGTGGGGGTGTGAGGGTGGGATACTGCAACAACAACAAAACAACACAACTTGCGTTAATACTGTAGCTTTGGATGAATATGTTGAGTCTTCTCACTTGGTGAACACCATCAGCACCTTGTAGGGAAACAGAGAAATGGAGCGGAGGTGAGGATGTGGGCGAGACTGTCAATTATCTGTCAGCCATAGACAGGTGTAGTCAGCCTTCAAGCTGACTGAAGGGAAATGACTGTGTTAATGGAACAGACATCAGGTGTGTACTGTATATCCCCCTATTTTCCCAGCATGCATTGAGAAACACGGCGTTCCAGTGACAAAAGTAAAACTGCAACATTAAAAAAGCTTAGATTGTGATTTCAGGGCCAATTCTTATTTACCATCATTGTGAAAAGGCCTAATTTGCTGAAAACATTTTCTTTAATTTACAGCAAAAACAAAAACTCTTGGGTTCCTTCTTCACCTTAAAATAAAGTACCGTGTGGCTGCATTAAGATTCTAATTTAAAAAAAAAAACAAAATTGTAACAAATAAAAGGTTGTACAAAAGTTTTATAATCAATCTGCTGAGCAGAACAAATGTAAACTTTTTAACACTGTTATTGGTCCAGATATCGATAGCACAAGTAAACACTTTATTAACAACTTTCTCAAATAGTAACAGTTATTTATCTATATATATATATATATATATATATATATATATATGTTTTGTTTTTTTTAACTAGGCTGGAAGATGGTATCACAGAGGTGTAAAACTCAAATTCACAGTGGGACCAAAACAAAAACTAAGATAAAGTGGTATATCAAACCAACTATTAAATGCTAAAATTCTTATTGCTTTTATGACACCATCTACAGGGGAAACACAGGCATCGCAAAGAACAGGCAGAAGTATCTTTTCCTTTCCTTTCCACTTATCCCTATTTTTCAGGGGTTGCCAAAGCGAGTCAACAGTTTCCATCTCACCCTGTCCTCTATATCCTCAACTCCAACTCCGACCACCTCCATGTCCTCCCTCAGTGCATCCATAAATCTCCTCTTTGGCCTTTCTCTACGTCTCTTACCTGGTAGCTGCATGTCTAGCATTCTTCTCCCAATATAACCACTGTCCCTCCTCTGAACATGTCCAAACCATCTCAAGCTGGCCTTTTCTCCAAACATTCTGTCTTTGTTGTCCCCCTGATTACCTTGCTCCTGATCCTGTCCATCCTTGTCACCCCCAAAGAGAATCTCAGCATCTTTCACTCTGCCACCTCTAGCTCTACCTCCTGTCTTCTACCTATTCCTAGTGTCTCTAGTCAATACATCATGGCAACTTTCCTTCACCTTAGTCACCTTTCATCTCTCTTCTTTCACAGATCACTCCAAAGACCTTTCTCCAGTTATTCCATCCGGACTGTCCTCTATTCTTTACCTCTAGTCCACAGTCTCCACTGAAGAAGAAAGAAATGACAGAAATATAATGACGTGTAAATAAATTCTTAATTTGGACGAAGTTGGCGGGTCACATCCAGCCCCTGGACCTTAGTTTGCTTATGCCTGTTAAAATACACTTGCATGTCAAACTATAGTACACATTTGATATGATGTCACGGGCCAGATATAATGACGCCATGGGCCGGATTTGGCCCCTGAGCCTGAGTTTGACTTGTGTGGCATCAACTAGTGTTTGACGAACTCAGCCAGTGGCTCCAACAAAACAGACATTACATTTATTACATATAAATATTACAAAATTAAGAGCTTGGCTCACTGTAATGTATTTGGAGCGACATGTTGGATTTAACTAGTCTACAAATCATCATCAGAATGACTAAACTGGTCGGTAGATTCCTTCATAAGAAGGCTATAAGTAGAATTATACAAAGTAACAGTTTGTTGTTTTATCCTGACTGTAAATACCGCCATACTTCTTGCAGGTGGAACACAGGAGTAGAGCAGAGGAAGAAACCCCAGCAGGAAGTTTGTTAACTAACCACAGTGTTTGTTGATAGACTGGAAGGAACCTTTTTGTCTCTCCAGGTAACTGCACACAAACTTGATGATGTTGAGATCAGGGCACTCAGGCAGGGGGTAGACATGCCATTACTCTCAACACTCTCTTTGTTCTTCTTCACACTGATGCTATATACATTTATTCCCAATCACACAGTCCAACCCCCTGGTGGCGGTGCGCAAAAGGATAAATAGTTGCTTGTAGATCTTAGCACTGAGAGCAAACTCTTCCTTGACAAAAAAAATAGGTCAAGTTTACAGCTTTTTGTATTAATGACCTAAAAAAAAAACATAGGGCCAAAATAATGTGTTTCTGGTGTCATGAAAAGATAATATAGGTATTTGGAAGAATAAATCTTGTTAAGCTTCATGCAAAAAAACATTTAAAATAAAATGCTATTTATTTATATTGGCATTTTATGTAGAACAAGTTTCTTCAGGGTAAAATGAGGTTTTTCTTCTTAAGCAGCGGAAAAAAAAATTACACATGATCGTGTCAAACCAACCAAGCACAGATTGGACAATAGGAAAACATAACTGTCGTCATTGTTTAACTTTACATTAGTGATACAGAGGAATTCCCCAAAAGTCTTCTTCTCCTTTTGGCTTGTCCCCTTTTTCAAGGGTTGCCACAGTGAGTCAACATTTTCCATCTCCCCCTGTCCTCTGTATCTTCTACTCAATCTCCAACTACCTCCATGTCCTCCCTCGCTGCATCCATCAATCACCTCTTCGTCTTCTACCTGGTAGCTCCATCTCTAAGATCATTCCTCTACCAATATGACCATTGTCCCTCCTCTAATCATGTCCAAACCATCCGAATCTACCCCAAAAGTCTTCTACAGTGAACCATATAGAGTCTAAACTGTGCTTTATACATATGACCAAATGCATTGACAGAAATAATTTAGACAAACTAGTGCTGCTTATATGAAGATATCAAATGGAATTTGATAAAGACTTCATGGTCAACAATTTCAAAGCAGAAATGTTCAATCTGTTGGGTTATGGAAACACTTGTGTGAGTCCAAATCAAACCTGTTTTTAAAGATACTTCCATCCCATTTTCAACTATTGGAAAATGCTATTTGGCCATGTTATAATGTGATTGCTCAATAACATGAGGAATTACTGTTTTGGTGCCAAACCTAACTATAACCTAGAAGGACCAGGGTTTTGAGAACTAATTGATTAACTAAAAATGTGGAGAGCAGATCTGTAAAAAATAAAAAGTACCCATGTACATAATGGAAAAGCACTCTATACTATGCTATATTACAGTACATCAGTCTGTGAAAATACATTTACTTCAATGGTCCAAAGCAGGCATGGGCAAACTTAGGCCCGGGGGCCAGATGCGGCCCCCTTGTGCTTATTAATGTGGCCCGTCAAGCTTATTCAAGTTATATAATTTATTAATTTTATCATTAAACGTCTGCCTTTTCTCTGTAATGCCTGGATTTTCACAGCAGGTGATGTCATCAAGGCTAAGGCGAAGGAACTTTACATTTTAGTTTCTATGCATGACTTTTACATGCCATTTTATATATACGAGTCATGCCATTTTATATAGTTCAGAGTTTTATATATATCAGAGTCATATATCTCATTTATACCCCCCCCTTATTGTACAACCTGCATATACTTATAATGCTAAGCGCCCCGGATGGATTCTGCCTTTTGCTGCTCTGTACTTGTGACATGCGCAATGACAATGAAGTTGAATTCTATTCTATTCTATTATTTTAGTTCAAACAAAGCGCCATCTTTTTGCTCTAGACACGGCCCCTGTGTCCAATTTTAGCACCAATTATAGCCCATGAGTCAAAAAGTCTGCCCACAACTCGTCTAAAGTCAAGTAGTCGATCAACTTTGGTCTCAATGAAGGAAAGAAACTGTATTTGATAAAAGTGAGTAGTGCAATGAAGGGAAGTTCCAATTACAATACATTCACCCTGCAGTGTTTCTGGCAAGTTTGGTTGCAGTGCGTCCAACTTGACTTGCAGTATAAACCATTCTAGAAACATGTGGGCTTTTCCATGAACTGTCTTAGAGGGGGCCACAAAATATCCACTAACGGGCCACAATTGGCCCATGAGCAGCGGGTTTGAGATCCCTACACTAGGATATCATGCAGTGCATTAGTTTAAAATGCAAAGAAAAAATTTTTCCTTCCAAGGGGCCTGTTCTATGTTTTGGAAACTATGAGGAAAGTCATTTACCGTAACCTGAGACGTGAACAACATAAAATCTCACAAGTTTGCACCGAAACAACATTTTCGTCTCTGTTTATTTCCCCTATTTTCATCACCTTGGTGTTCCGCCCTGGTCGACTCGGAAGCTGATTAAACCTGAATGTCAAGTCTGCTGCAATCTAATTTGCTGTTTGTGAAGAAAAAATGGCAACCAACTGGAATCTGATAAGATTTACCAGAGGTGTGATGATATAATTACATCCGGGATTAGAACATTCTTTGGAGATTAAAACACCAAACTCCAGGTAAACCACTGCATCATGGCCCTTGCTTTTCCACCTCTCATCTCCAAACAGCTCTATTTTTTCTTTCTGATTCTATATGTGCTTCCTGTGAGTCCTGTTGTTGTTGTTGTTGTTGTTGTCGGAATCTCCACTCTATCACATCAGCCTATCACCGCCACGTTTTCTCTTTCTCTGGCTTCAACTGAAGGCTGAAGCAGCAAAATGGGTACAAAGAGAATCCTCGGTGTGGCGAGGCTGTGAATGCATCCATTAGGGTTTTTATATAACACCAATTTTAAAAGGTTTTCTTTCATACCATCCATTTACCTTCTATTATGTCCCTTCTTGTCAGATTTTCTTGTACCAGTGAGATGAGATCAGAGAATATTTCACAAGATGACAGCCTGATATCAGTGTTGTTAAAAAAAAAAAAAAAGGAAATAACAAATTCTGAAGACCTAGTTTTGCGTGTCATAATCCATTATTCAATTGGTGTTTTAATAGTCTACCTACCACCACAGAGTGAACGGCGGGCAGCTTTCAGGGCAATGCCAAGCTCAGTGCACCTCAGTGTTAACCTGGCAGCTAGTGGAATCAAACCGGAGACCCTCAGGACCCAAGTCCAACTCCATAACCACCAATGCCCTACTAGCCTAAGCATATTATTTTCACTTATCTCATAAGTATAAATGGTCTGCTCTGCTAATGTCCAATATTATCCGTCCACTGATATCAGTACAATTATCAACATCTGAATGTATCTGTAATTGTTTTTCAACCAATATTCAAAATCTGATGAAGTCCAGGTCCAGGCAAATACGCTGGATACCCTTGTCCTGACACTTTGACTGGTGCGTGATAAATGATGTCATCACTCTACATCTGAAGGGACAACAACAATGCTGAATGCTACTGCAAATGCCCATAGTCTGGAGTTTTTTTGTGGATAAGAAAACAAGAGGGGGCAAGATTTTAACACTTAATCGGAAAAAAAAAAGTTTTTATGCAGCTGCCTCTCAAAGAGTCAAAGTTAAATACAGTAAAGAACAGTGTTGGGCAAGTTACTTTAAAAAATATAACTTATTACTTTACTAGTTACTGCTCTAAAAAAGTAACTAGTTACGTTACTAGTTACTAAAATATAAAAGTAACTAGTAACTAGGTACTTTAATTCAAAAACATGTTAAAAAAGAGCAACTATCTACTACAACTATAATGAAACATAGTGATACAATAAAAACAAAATATATGTTTTGACATTTTGACAGGCATCTTTATTGTAACCTCAACTTGCCGCTTGGCATGGTGGGTGTGTACTGCTGTACCGTGTCGCGTGTGTGTGAGACTGTTTATTTCCCTATTAGGCAAGAAGACCCGCTTAGGTCTCTTTCTGATTGGCTAAGCCTGAAATGTTAACCCATGTCAAACAATCATCGCTCCTATTCAACGCATCGTTTAGGTTTAGGTTTGGTCAACTCCACGTGGACTTGACCAAAATAGTAACACGTAACGAGCCCCCACAGTAACAATAACAGCATTACTGAATGGGAAAAGTAACACGTTACGTTATTAGTTACTTAGAAAAGTAGTTTTGTTACCCAACAAGTAATGCGTTAGTCCCAACACTGGTTAAGAACAGTAAAGAGATCAGACAAAAATCGTGGAGGGCTTCGTCCCGGATAGGTTTGGTCCCGTCTCACATCATCAGCGAAAAGACGAGTCCATTACATTGTGACGATGGTAAAATGTTTATATGCACTTTAAAGAGGGCTGTTGCCTTTTCTTTACGACTGAAGCTGTTTCTATTTGTGCCTTTTTATTTGCCTCTTGTTGTGAGGGCTGGATGAGGCTAGTTTATTGAGTAAATTATTGTTTTTGGCAAGTTGTTCTGTTCAACACTAGAAATCATCTGGTTGAATGAATCATAGCACTGTTTCAGACAAAATTATGGAAATAAACCTGGCACATTGAGTAGTGTTTTTAGTTTTTAGAAAGACTGTTATTTTTCGAATCCTTTTAGTCTGGAATAACAATGATGTAAATATTGGGATTGGTTCATATTGGTATCGGAAATTAAGTGTTTGGACAATAACTGCAATATTTGGATATTAGCAAACAGTAATGATGATGATTTTTGTGTTTATTTGACGGGTTTTCTGCCACAGGTTTAATTGCTCTTTACATTTAACCATCTATGCTCATAGTTACTATGACTGAGTTACATATATTTTTACGCTTAAAAGCAAATATCACTTAATTACTAATTTGTGTGTATCATCACAGATACAGGGTGAATATAAATGTTTTTGATAACTGAGTTGTGAATGATGTTTGCTAAGCCTATGCCATGCTTACACTACTTACTCACTTACAGCCTGCAGACAAGTATATGTTTACAACATACATTTTGCCTTCAGGATGAAGCTAATGGGTTTAAGTATAAATCAATAACTTCTTTCTGGGCGACTTTTGTTGGATACTAGACTTTCAAAGGCATTAGATTCATACTTATTAAAAAGCCAAATGATATTTACAATATTATATATTTTCTCATTAATATCTAAACTTATTCTGTTGTGAATAAGAAAAAAAAAAATCTTTGAATCATGAAAGTGTTATAGTTATTTTAACTACTCAATTTTGTTGGTTACTGTGAAGTGATTCCTTAGAAAAAATATTATCACGGCAGCAGTGGTGGCTGAGCGGTCGAGGAAGCGGACCTGGCACTGCAAGGCTTCAGGTTCGACTCCAATAGCCGCCACATTGGAAACGGGGTGCTCCGATCGTAGCAATGTCCCGACCCACATATCTTCCACTGGGCTGACCACCCACAGGAAGGCTAGGTGTATGGAGCAGTGTGATTTGGGTGGCAGTAATGGAGACTTCTGCCCCTTAGACCCGACAATAAGTTGATGAATAAATGATAATATCGTCAAAAACAACTTAAAAATAGCTACTACCAGGTAATTTTACTATAATCTCCTTGCAGTTTTCAAAAAAAACATCCATAATTACATTAATTTCCTTTTTGTTTCTTCAGTGAAACAAAATACTGCCAGACAAAATTGAATTTACCCTGAGAAAATGTGTGGAATTCCCATTTCACACATTGCTGTATGGGTTGAAAACAATAAAACAACTGTTTTCTTATCTCCAGGCAGGTGCTGGGGAACGTCAAGGTTTCAGTGAAAAAAAACAAGCGCTGGTCAACATGTTCTGTCGTTAGACTGTGCCGCTGAGCTGTCACAGTGTCCCAGCCCCACAGTGAACACACTGTCAGCAGAGACACTGCTACATATAATACAAGAACCACTTTGCTAGTTTCTTTGCTAGGAGAAAATACTGGCAGTGATGTTCTTTCCAAAGGTCTTCTGGGATTTTCGGGAGGAAGCAGCTGCATTTTCCACTCCTGCTCTTAAAGCCCTAAGTCGATCCCATTTTCGCTTTTACTGTTGACTGAGAAACGTATGGAGATGGTTCTTTTTTT
Organism: Paraplagusia blochii; assembly: GCA_016785265.1. Taxonomy (NCBI): domain Eukaryota; kingdom Metazoa; phylum Chordata; class Actinopteri; order Pleuronectiformes; family Cynoglossidae; genus Paraplagusia; species Paraplagusia blochii. The sequence continues at coordinate 41,030 of JAFBJS010028433.1, forward strand.
CTAAAGTCAACTTACATTTTCAAGGACAAACCCAAGCATCAAAATAATTTGAAATAATAAAAAAACTGCTTAAAAAGTCATGGAACAGACACCAGAGCTAACTAGCTCTTAGCTAAAGCAGTTCTAGTATAGCAATGTCATTGGATTTCATTGGATTTTCAAGCTTGTTGCTTAACATTTGGTGAAGTATACTTAACTCATAAACTTATACCTAAAAGACCCTCATGACCAATATTGTGGTGGCCTAGTGGTTAAGGAAGCAAACTCGGGTCTGCAAGGTCCGCAGTTTGAATCCCCCTACCGCCAAGTTACTGCTGAGGTGCATTGAGCATGGTATCGTTCCTACACACTGCTCCCCGGGTGCTTATTAGCTGCCCACAGCTCACTTTGATGATGGGTTAAATGCAGAGGCCAAATTTCGTTGTGCGCTGTGGTGTGAATCACAATGACAAAAAAAAGGAATTTAATCTTTAATATCCAAAGATATTTCCGTCTCTCAAATCTACACCTCAAATGCCCCTTGTGGTCTTGCCTAGTCACACACCCAAATCCTCTTCACACCCAGCCTTCCCCAGATGCCCCCTTCTGTTCCAACACTTCCAACGGCCCCTGGAAACAGTGTAACACTCTCAATTCAGTACACCCCATTGACTGCCAAATTTGTCATCTCTTCATTTGTTATCAGGTCGCAGGGGCAGCAGTCTCCAAAACTGCCACCCAAATCACTATACCACTTTGCAATTGTTGAGCCAACTGGAAAATTGCCACATAACATATTTATATCATCCATTGGACTCTCTCCAATGTCGGGCCAGGTTATCCTTGAATTTGTGTACAAGACGTTTTATCCTTAAACTTTGTATGGGATCTTCTTGGATACTTCTCTAGATATTTCTTCAGTCATTAAACAAATCCAACATCCAATGGCGTCCTATGTTTCTTGCCAAGAGCTTACTTCCTCCCAATTTTGGTGATGTGTCCTTAATTCTTCAATTTGGTGGTGTGAGCCACCCAAATATTTTACTACCTAGAATTCACAGTGGATCAGAACTGGAACAGTTCAACCCAGCTGGTCTTGATAATTGACAATAGTGATTGGACAGTCATGAAGACCACAGCCAAAAATAATCTGTGAATATAATAGACAGTGGAAAACACACTGATAGAGATACAAAAATACTTACTTCTAAATTGAAAAATATTCTGTCAAATTAAGCATTGGTGGTTTGGTGATTTCTCGCCTTCCACAAAGGAGGACTGGGTTCGATTCCTGGCCAATACAACTCATTTTTAGGGCAGTGGTTGCCTTGGTGTTAAGTAGCCGGACTTGGGTCTGCAGGGTTCTGGGAATCCACCAGCTGCCAGGTTACCACGAGGTCAACCGAGCATGGCACCGTCCCCAGTCACTGCTGCCCACTGTTTGTTTCGGTGATGGGTTTAATGCAAAGGTCACATTTCATTGTGTGCAGTGGTTTGAATCACAATGTCACAATGACAAGGAGTTTCATTTCCTTGGTGTTTACTATTGTTGTGATTTTAAGTGCAGTCTCTAAATATACAAATGACTACCACAAATCCAGATCACACAATTTCAAAGATTGAAGACGTGGTTGTTGGGGACGATAAAGTGTTGACAGAAATAAAAAAAATCTTTACGAGCAAATGTAATTTTCCAGAGCAACATTTGTAAAATTGCTTTAAATACTAAGACTGAGTCTATTTTGGTTGCTTACGTCAACTGCAGTTAACACTCTGGTAAAGATAACTATTCACTCTTCACTCCATCAACTAAGGTAATGTAATTATTCTAATCTTCATTCTGCATGTTTTTGGGACCACAAGGAGAAGCCGGAGAAGGAGGTGAAGCTCTGAGAAAGACTTTGGCTCATGTTGAACCTGCTCTGGGCCAAAAACTATAATCACATCAGTCTGGTCTGAGGTCTGTTTTCATCTGCAGATTTGCAGCCAATGTTATGATCCAAAAAGAACCCAAAGCCTCACTGTTCACACCCTAAATTAAATATCATATTGCTAAATAGTTATTATTGTTTAAATTACAAAAAAAAAAAAAAAAAAAAATCAGCATTTCCAAACCTTCATCCAAAAACAGACTAGAGCAAAGCTGGAGCAGAGTCTGATTTTCTTGTGTCAAATCCTGAAATTAACAAGCCCTTACTCAACAACAGAAGAAGAGCAAGGGCCAGCGTACAATTTCAATGGTATGACAATCTGCAATCAGGCCGGATTTTTGGGTTCAGTTATCCATATCGAGTTGAGCATTGTACACAGGTTTAAAACAAGTGATTGTTTCCTGACCACTGCCTCCTGAAAATCTTCCGTTTAATATCAACGATTTTTACGTCAGTCTGTCATACTACACACAATGTACAAACATATACAAGGAGGAGAAAACACGTAAACAACAGGCGGCAGCATGGTAGAACTGACAGGCCAGACTGACCACATCACATCTCATTCAAAAAAAAAAAAAAAAAAATGAGGGAAATTAGTTTTTGTTTGTTGAGCCACATTCACACCATATATGTGAGAGCAACAGTGAGTAATATTTTATCCTATTTATTAGATCAAAACTGTTTTATCTGTTAATTTGTACATTTGAACCAACTGTCAAGAAAGTTTCCTTCTATAAATAAATCAAATAATATTTATAAAAAAAAAAACTCTCTCCTCTTTGTCTTTTTCTACTTTACATTATGTGACATTACATAATAATAAATGTACTTTTATTCAAAGCAGTTCTGGCTGCAGGAGTGGGACATGTCCCCTATGATCGTACAGTGTGATCAGACCATTCACACCTGACCATTGGTTCTCACAGTGTGAGAACATGTTGTGAACTGAGAGTGAGTCACCCTGCGATTTACTCGTATGGCTGTAATGGTCGAAAAAAAAAAAAAAAAAAAAAAAAAAAACGCAAAGTGAACGCTCGGCTTAACCTGCCATTGGAGAATTTGAGATACAAGACACTAGTGAGCTAAATTTATTATTACAATACAAGTATTTTTTTAGATACAATTAGGCAAGCAACAAAGTTGCAAAGAGTCCAATTATTTAGTTTTTTTTTTTTTTTTTTTTTTCCGCTATTGATTGTCTTGAAGCTAACAATAGAATAAATATCCTATTTTGTCGTGTCTGTATATGTTTACTTTTGATTGCTTTTGGTGTTATTGAGAGCTTCGATTTAAGATACAAGCAATATCATTTACTAACTTGTTCCTGGCATGAATTCTACTTGTATCCTTAGGTGTTGCTAAAGTAGTCTGTGAATTCACTTTGAAGGAAAAACACAAATCAACTTGTCCGGGGTCCGTTTTATCCGCAAAGGTTTAATCTGGCATGAAAGAAATTGCAAAGCAACACAACACTCAGGTAGATTCTCACAAATCACTTTAGATTCATTGCCTGGTGGCCGTTTCCATTACCTGGTGGGGATGTGTGATTTCCATTTCACGTCTTCCACCGTAACAATGAAGGAATTGTGTCATAAATATCACACGTGTCTCATACAATCTGAGGCAGAATGTGGAATTGCAATGGGGACAAAGTGATTGTTCCTGTATCTCTGATCGTCATCGTTGAATACAGATGGGACCAGAAATCGGACGAGGATTTGTGTTCTACCCTGGGGCTTGATTTGAATCTAAAGGAATCGTATTTTTTTTTTTTCGATCTCTCATGGTCTAAAGCATAGAGTCTGTGCTGTTCATTTAGAATCCTTCACTGTTTGTAGCGTTTATTATTGATTTAAGGGATTTAACTGTGGTATTTGATCGACTTAATTCAATTCATTCCTGTGAAACAAATTTGACGTTGCACTCAATTATACAGTTAACATGTGGGCTGTAAAATCCTTTTTTTAATAATCTAATATTACAGATTCAATAAAGAATATCATATTAGGAATGTAGATGGATTTTTTTTTATGGATGTAAAAGCTGTATGAATAATTGCATTCCTTGTTTTTTATAACTAAGAACATACATATCTGGTCACGGCAAATGGGATTTTTCCCATTAGAATGACTTTATTTATGATGTTTTTATTCTTTTTGCATTTTTTCTTTCATCAATTATAAAATAATTCAAATGACCTCATTGAATTCAAGGCAATCTCACATCTGACTGCGACCCTAATGTTGGAAAAAGCTGTTTACATGGAAACAAAGGGCAAAGTGAACACACGTTTTTTTCTCAATGAAGCTCCAAATACCTGGCTGTCAGACAGGCTCAACCAATCATTGACACAATCCTGAATGCAATCTATTTACCTTAACTTTCAAGTACATTTCTGCAATGAGGTTGTCACCTGACAGGGAGGAAATGATAGAACGCAAACCACCGCCTGTAAATACCAACTGCTTTTCCTTTCCCTTCATTTGCTCCTTATCTTTGTCTCGTCTCGCACACACTTCATATTTTGGCTGTGTGACAGCGGCACTTAACTTGGGACTCACTCTGTAAATGAGTGTGGGTTGGCTATTAGAGAAGATGATTGTTGTGACCTGCATAATTATACGTCTGGCGTCGATGGCACACTTGTGTTTTACTCAGAGGATTGGCTGAAGGGAAGATATTAACAGAGAGAGAGAGAGAGCGTGGAAGCAATAAGTTTATTCCGTTCTTCTGAGGTTTTCTGCAGCAAGTGAGGAGAATCAAATATAACTTAGAACATTAAATGTGCGTTTCATTTCAACAGAAACCAGAAAGATCCTGATGAAATGTTCTATCTAATATTTATATTTTCTGTAACTTGAAGATTTTCTTTCCCTCTGAGATTTTGATTCCTTTTCTTGCCGTGTTTCAGACACTGGGTATGAACCACTCTTAAGTTTAATGACTGTTTCCAAATGCATGATAAACTCAAGACAAATAATGTAGAAATTTTAAGTATTAATTTACAAACTTGTTTCACGTCCTCATATCCTCAAAAATATAATTCCAATGGAGTTCTGTCCTATATAGTGTATTACTCAGTGGCGGGCTGTGCATATCAACCACTTCAGTGATATCAAACCTTTGTGACATCACGGAAAGGCCCACATATTTATATATGGAGTCTCAAAAAGAACCCAACGCGTTAGCACGGATCTGTGAGCGTATTCTGAGAAGATCACACCAAACAACACTTCATACATCAAAATATGTTTGTGAATTGTGGTACGCGCATGCAAATTGTGCTTCTAATTTGTGAAACTACATGCACGTGAGACTTACGTGGACCATTATAGAAGGACAATTACGCAAGTTTAATTTTGCTACGTCACTCCATCACCAGCCAATCAGAAGTCTCACTTGTTTGCAGCCAATCGCACGCCAGTGTCCCCACGAGTGTCCATGTGTGACGTCACTAAACTGTGCCCGAGAACCAAGTTCAAGTCCTAGAAAAATGGCGTCTAGAAGCGGCAATATGGTGAGCGTTCCAGTCTTTGTATTATGTTATAACATGCTTAGTTACTTACACTCAAACGCTCGCTTCCAGACGCCGTTTTTTATAGGAGGTGAACCTGGACGCAGTGTAGTGACTCGTCTTACGAGGACCAGATTCGCGTAAGACGAGTCTCAAAAGTAAAAAATTGCATGTGCGTAGTTTCACAAAGTAAAAGCACGATTTGCATGTGCGTACACCAACGTATTTTGATGTGTGTGCTCTTCTCAGAATACGCTTGCGGATCCGTGCTTACGCGTGCATTTCTTTTGGAGGCTATTTTGGCTCCATATTAATAGGCCTCACAATAACATCAGTGACACCAGGACCTGAGGATCCACGTTAATATACGTAGGTGTATACGTTATATACGTAGGCTCATCAAGCAACTGCCTTTAAGATTCCACTGCCTTAGCAATCTGGCTAGATGATTGGTCTGAGCACTTGGAAGTCAAAGGGCTGTGTCCATTTACTAACAGCGAACAGAGCCTTCACTTTTGATTCTGAAGGCTCTGGCAGATTTTAATAGAACCTGATAACACTAGTTAGCTAAAATAGGATTGGATAAAAAGTCCATATCTAATATTTTTAAATATATATATTGATAACAAATAATAATGCAATCATATCAACATATTTATGATTAAATTTGTTTTTCTGAGTATGTTTAGGCCAACAGAGAAGGCTTTGCAGGCCCTCACAGCCCACCATTGGTATTACTTTGCCTGGCAATACATTAAATCCTCTCCAGATCCAGTAAGAACCTGCAAACCCATTTAAGGGCAGTAACGTACTTCACAGTGGTATCTAACAGTGTCTCTAGATCAGCTGGCCTCCATGGCTGTTCTGCTTCATTAACAAACAATAATTTTGTCCGGTTTATCACCAAGATTTATGAAGCCATTTCACACTTTTCTGGCTTCATTTCAGGTTATTTTTCCACATTGTGAGCCTCGATCCAGGGGCATTAAAGTGGAGCGAAGGTCATTTTAGAGGCTAAAATGTCATCAAACGGGGACAAACGTTCAGCCTGTCTATGGAGGCTCACGCAATTTAGCCCTTGAGCTATTTTCATTGTTGCACCCAACAAAGGTTTGAAGTATACCTTGATGTTTTATGTTGATATTGATCCTCATGCAACACTCACATTTTTATACTGTATGACTGGGCCCACACAGGCCGCAGGGGGGCAAATACCACTAATGATTTTAGCCATGCTCCTGCTGGGTCCAGCATCATAACATTGAGAGAGCTGGGTGGGGGTCGGAGCAGTGCCAGGTTATAACAAAAGAATTAGTGTTTTCAGTTTATGTATAACAACAGGTACAGTTTGCATCCATCAATATCCTTTTTGTCTCCAAAGAGGGTTGAGTTGTCAGCAACTATACTTCTTCTTGTAGTTGGAAGACACCTAGAAGAACCTAGAGACTTCATCAGTTTAATATCAGAGGAACTCTAGTAGTTCTGCTCTTCTAGACCACCCCATTCACCAGTGGACAAAAGTGAGACGAGTTGTTCTAGTCACACATTTTAAGACATAAACTGCTCCTGATGTTATTATAGCAGTGTTCTTGTCCTCTTCTTTGTCTCCTACCTGGTAGCTCCATCCCCAGGAACATTCATCTACCAATGTATCTACTGTACCTACTTTGAACACGATGAAAACATCTCAATCTGTTTCTTTAGCTTTTTCTCCAAACCTTCATGTCTGTGTTGTCCCTCTAATCACTTCATTCGAGATCCTGTCCATCCTGTCTCTCCTAAAGAGAATTTCAGCATCTTTAACTCCTCCACCTCCAGCTCTGCCTCCTGTCTTAACCCTATTCCTAGTGTCTCTAATCCATCCATCATGGCTGGTCTCTCCACTGTCCTCTAAACCTTTACCTTCACCTTAGCTGACTCTCTTCTATCACAGATCACTCCTGACTCTTTTCACCAGTTGTTCCATCCAGACTGTACTCTATTCTTCTCCTCTCTTCCACAGTCTCCACTGCTCTGAACAGTTGATCCTCAGTATCTAAACTCCTCCACCTTCTCCACCTCTGCTCCTTGTTACCTCACCATTCCACTGTTCTCCCTCTTATTCACACACATACTCTGTCTTACTATGACTGACCTTAATTCCTTTCTTTCTAGTCCAAAGCTCCATCTCTCTAGGTTCTCTTCTAGTTGTTGTCTACTCTCACTACAGACCACAATGTCATCTGCAAACATCATCGTCCAAAGAGACTCCTGTCAATCTATCCATCCCCAAAAAGGGGCTCAGGGCTGATCCTTGATGCAGTCCCACTCCACCTTAAAGTCTTCTGTCCTTCCACTGTTCTCATACATGACCTGCACCGATCTAACCTACTTCTCTGCCACTCCTGACTTCCTCATACAAAAGAATGAAGATGTATAATAATGGACACAAATTTGATGGACTAGGATGGAAAGATTAAGCCTTGAGACAAAAATCTGACAAAAAAAAAAGTCAGATTTCTTTTGGTCAAACTGTCATAAAACATTTATATTTCACTGGTTTTCTACACATGGTTGCAGCCATGCAGCTTGTTCTAACAAGATATTTAGCTAGATTAGATTCTGACTGAAATACACACATTTGACATTCACACACACAACCAGAAAACACTTCTCGCCCATTAGTCATCTTTCCGCCAGATATGATCCCAGCATGACCTCAGTGACGAAAACAACCCCTTTGATTGGCTGATTACCACCAGATGAGAAGCTGATTGGTTTATTAGCATGCTGATCAGTGTGAAAGAGTCACTTCTCTATTTTTCCCGACTACAAAATCAACAGAGCTTCATCAACACTTCATGATTGACTAAATATGTGGTTAGTCTTAGTCTTTTTTCAATACTGCAACTGAAGGGGATTATTGACAGACAAATAAGACATTGGTCTGTTACTATATTCCTTCTCATAGCTGCAGGGTCCAGTTGGTGCAGTGGCTTAAAAGTGAAGTCCTCAGTGCTTCGTGTATTACTGTTGATACACCTTATAAAGGGAAACAAAATCTAAAATTATTTAGCATGATGTTCACTTAATTGGTTTCTGAACATTTTCCCGATTCCGCCGTCCATATATAACATTAAATACCTAGTAGCGGTGTCACCGTAGCGGCCAGAGTTGTCTAGAACCAAAATATTTCAAGTGCTCTGATACTGAGCTCTAATTGGACTGTTTGGCCAAAGCGTTTTTTTTTTTTTTTTAGTTGCATCTAATGGCTTTAAATAGGGCAATAAAGCCACTCACTATGGCTTAAAATAATTAAAAAAATAAAACTACTTCCAAACTGTGTAATGTTGTTGCAGAGACTGGGTCCAGACACAGCAATATTGTACACAACTGCTCATCACTGCAGGACTAAGACGTCTGTTTACATCGGAAGGACAAGGGATACTCCTAAATGGTCAAGGATGGTTGACCATCTACATCAATCTGGGTAAACCTTCATTCAACAGAGGAGATGGATGATGACATGACTGTAGTGTTGTTTCTTCCCAGAAAATCCTCCCAAATCCCTGACAATCGGACTACAGTTGCACACAAAAAAGAAAAAGACTCAATCGAACAATCAGCAAAAAGTATCAGACAGGTGGTGCCATTACCCGCCCACCTTCCTCAATAGTCTTTTGTATTCCGGCAATAATCTCTATCCCATATTTACAAAATTGTCCAAACAAAGGACCAGTACCAGTATATGCAGGTGATTCCCCCTGAATCATTGTTATTCCAGACTAAAGGCATTCTATAAATAACAAAATAAAAAAAAAAAAACATAAGTTAAAGAATCGTACAATATTGTTTTTTTAACAATTTGTCTGAAACAACCCTATGTTTCTTTGCGCGGCATTTAAAGAAAGGGTGAAGTAAAGATCACGTCTGGTGTTGGACAAAATAACCTGCCAAAACAATCATTAACACACAACAATAGGCCAAAAAAAAGGCAAAATGATAGAAACAGTGTAGAGTCAAAAATGTCAACAGCCCTCTGTTAAAGTGCAAATAAACATTTTAGTGTCGACACAATGTAAATGATTGCTCTTCTCTTTGATGACATGAGACGTCACAAAACGGTGGTTCGTTGGAAAATGCAACAAATATTACGAATACGATTAGGCCTGATATGGCTTTGCTTGAGAAACTCTACGTGTTCAGCCAATCCAGCGTTTTTAACGCTCCTTTGTGATTTTTGTCTGATCTCTTTTGCTCTTGGTTGTTCTTAATGGCAGTGGTCCCCAACCACCAGGCAGTGGACCGGTGTCGTTCCGTGGGGCAGTTGGTACCGGGCCGCAGAGAGATGATGCTCAGCTTAACACAATTTATGTTTTATTTATTATTAGTCTGGGTCCAAGGTTCAGATCGTGATTGTCGGCGATAGACATGGCCATTGCCATGGAGATGTCCCTGGCAAAGTCCAAACAAGCCAGCAAACAACAGATGGATGGGGCAGGGTGGGGAAGAGCGTCCTCGCTGGACAGGTCCGTCAGGTATACGCTCCTCCACGTCCCCCAGGAATCCTCCTCGGGGCACGGTTGCTCTCCTTTGCCAACTCTTCTGGTGTTTTTGTCAATAACTCCTAAAGACCAGTTCACTAATTACATAGTTAAAGTTTAGAGTTTGGAGATCGGTGCAGTGAGAGGCTCTCAGAGACAAGACAAGACTAGAGCAAGCAGAAATGACAAGGGAGTGGAGAGAGGGGAAGATGCGACCGCCTTCGTCGAGAACCAAGGAAAAAGAAGTTTTAAGGAGATGTCCAAAAAATACCACTTTCATGCTGGACGTTTCTTTTTCATTAGTGGTATTCATCAGCTACACCTCAAAGACCGGTCCACCAAAAAAATTTCTAGATGTTTGTCCGGTCCATGATGCAAATAGTGTTGGGGAACACTGGTTGTGTGGTATTTAACTTTGACTCTAAGAGAGACAGCTGTGTTGTTGTTTTGTCAATGAGAACATTCCGTGCTGCATTGCATTACTTCGCTGGATAGAAAGATTAAGTGTTATACGTCCTGTTAGTCATTACGTATAACAGTTCTGTTTGCCGCAAAAAAATTCCAGTCCAAGGACATCTGTCTCTTATACACATC